>LNAC01000199.1:172876-245603 GCA_002007465.1 Ailurus styani
CCGTCCACTCGCCCGGCCCCCGCCGCCCGCCTCGCCCCCGGCCTGGCCCGACCTGGCCGGGCCGTCCGCCGGGGCAGCGCCGCCGGGGTGCCCGCGGGGGGTGGAGGAGGAAGAAGGCGACAGTTGAGGGCAGAGGAGGTGAAGGTGCCTGCCTTCCCGGTAGCCGCGGTGTCTGCCATGCCCGCTTCGCGAGGGGAAGCGCTGCAACGTCTGACCTACTCTTCTCTCCACTCTCTTTGTGCAATAAAGTTCGAAACCAAAGGTTTCCTCTCGTGCTGTATTTTATTCGTGCCCTTTTCCCCTGCTCCCACCCCACTGGGGAGACACTGTTTTCTGTGCTCTTCTGCTTAGTTGACATGAGGAGAGCCGTGCTTTTTAATCCAATTTTTGACTCTTTCCCTCACTCTTTTTTTAAGTCAGTAGTCATGGAAATGCATTCTTTGGGGAGGAAGGGGGTGCTAGGAAAAACATATTTGTAAAACTTTTAAAAAAACTGTTGGGATCCTGTAAAAGGGAAGCTGGTGTTTGAAAACAGTTTCGGTTTTAACCCTTTTCAATAAGGTAATAATCCTTGAGGGCTATCAGTCTGACACACTTCTTCGAAACCAATATTAGCCGATGCACTTTTTGTTTTACATCACTTTTGGGGTTGGGGTAACCGAGTTTGGGTCCTCTGGATCTCCCACCCCCTACCAAGTTTCCCACGTTTCTGTCTAAACTTAACTAAGAGATTGATTAATGCTAATTCTAAAAATAGGCATTTAGAAGTATCCAGTGTTTGCCTCCCATGCAATAAGTAACTCTGGCCAGGGACCGACAATAGTTTAAGCCACAAGGCTTCTTTTTTTCTTTGCCTAATGGGAAGAAAGAACGGCAGAAAAGTCACTGACACATTAAAGATTAAAAGACACTTTTGGAAGGACCTGGAATATGACCTATTTAAGTTTGTGATACCTTCCTAAGAAGTTAGAATTTTAGCCTTAGCTCGCATCGGTTCTGCCTTCTAAAGGTTTGGTGTAAAACGTACTTTGGTTGCCAGCTATTGAAATCTTTTTACACTCACGGCTCATTTCCTGCTTTAAAGGTAAAGCCAAAACGGTTATTTTAGGTGGTGCAAAAGATGAACAAGTTATTTGTTTTAAAAATACTGTCATAGTAGGATTACATTGTGATTGATAAAAGGTTTCTTCTTAAGAATAAATACTGATTGGTAATAGAAGCCCTGTCTTTTGATTCTTATGTATCCAAGACACTTTTTCAAAACCTGCTTTACTCTATTGTAAGTCATAAAAAAAAAAAAACTACCATATTAACAGTATGTAATTGCTGAGAAAATTAAGATGCAGTAAAGGGTTTTTACATAAGGATTGGGGAGGTGATTTTATTTACAAACACTGAAGTAATTATAGTATTGATGATGCCATAGATTACTGTTTTTCCTTAAGATTTTCTGCAAGCCAGCATCAGTTGAGTAGAATATTTTTCCCTTACAGAGCCTGTATGCCAGTGACTTTGTGAATTAAAAGGAAAAAAAAAAAGTTTTATGATGGATTTTTTCTTGTCTTACCCAAAAAATCTTTTAAATTTTGTTTTATTCATAATCTGTAGTTCTTAGCAATTCCAAGTGGAATGTTTCAAACTTTTATATTCATTAATATTTGAATGTTCACTTGGAGCGTGGTTATAAGTTATACTTATGTCACTTCTCAGGGAATCACTAAAAATTACTGTTAAATCTGTTAGTACTTTTTTTCTTTTAATGGGTACATCTATTCAGAAAGTGAATAAAAAGATCTTTGACTCAGACAGACTGAAAAATGCTAAAAGGCCACTTCTTGTGGAATTTAAAATTCTGGTGATACCCCTTTTCGAATGATTTTTTTTTCCCACGTAAGAACCTAAGGAAACTTAGAAACCTGATTCATAAAATGGTACCTTCCTTTTCCTGCTTTCTGAAATTCATTTTCTTGATTACATCTGATTAATAGAAATTTTCATTTTTATAGACAAGTAGCTTTATTTTATCTCTCATCCTAAGGCATTGGGTTTTATTTTTGGGATATAATATGGTTATAGAAAAACCAAGTATGTATGCCCCACTTCACCTTACTTTAAAAGTTTTATTCATTTTTTTCCTCAGTAGAAAAATTGTAACATAATGGCTCCCGCTGAAATTTATTAATTCCATTTATTCCATAAAATAACTTATCACATATGTTTATATAGACTTGTTTATAACAGTCTGTGTCAGAGTCTTACAAGCATGTGTTTCTTGATGTACAGTGTCACTTCCAGTGATGGCTTCTTTATTGAATAGTTAGACCTCAAATCTGAATTTAAGAATATACTAGATAATCTGGGAATGGAAAAAAATGCAAGGATTTTTTTTCCTTACTCACGTGTGAATTCATCCGTACTGCAGAATCACTTGAGGCAATAGTCTGTGGTAATTCAAATATTTAGTTAGCATTTACTGTGGCAGAGAATGTAGTTAGTGGAAGGAGCATTGGGTTTGGACTCACAGGCCTGGGTTTCATACCTGCTGTTGCCACTGCTATCATGTGCCTACCCTCAAGAAATTTTGTGACCTACGGAAGTTTCTTAATCTTTCAACTTTGGTTTCCTTATCTGTTAAATTAGAATACCACCTACTTTATAGGGCTGTGAGATAATTATAAAGAACCTCCTTAGGGACTCAATGATAGCTGTTCAGTTTAAAGCTTTTTTAACTTCCTGGCTCTGGGACCTTCAGCAAATTTCTTCTCTGTTCCTCAATTTCCTTGGTCACAAATGTACTATACCTATGTCATAGAAATGTGGGTGTTATATAATAAGTTAATACATCTTAAATGGCTGGCATTTCACAAGTGCTCAACAAACATTTCCTATAATTTTAAAAATTATTCATTTTTATTATTGCTATATTTAATACACTCGGCCAGAAGCTGCAACAAATCCAAAGATGAATTACACTGTTTTATCTCTACCCTCAAGGAACTTTTGGGGACACGATGACTAATGAGGCAGAATATATGTCATAAGAAAGCAATCAAAGGAGAGATCACCCTTGGTGAAATAATGGAAGAAAGGAAGATTATATATTTATATTTCCAATTTTATTTTTTTAATAAGTAACTCGTTCAGGTAGTCCATAATTCAAAACATATAAAATGTAATACAGCAGGTGGTCATGTGATACACCCTTATGCTCATTCCCATTGCCCAAGTGTTACCAATTTCTTCTTTATCCTCTCAGATGTAATTCCATCTGTATAAAAGCAAATACTATATGTATTCCCTACCCCAGGCCCCACACTTTTTTTAATAAATGATAGTAAACTATATACACTATTCTATATCTTGCTTTTTTTCACCTAAAATGGCTTAGCCATTGGTTTATATCAGTACATAAAGAGCTTCATTTTTTTTTTTAATGAGGCATCTTATTGTATGGATATACCTGTATTTAGTAACCAGTTAGTAAGTTGATTTTATTTTTAGGTCTTGTATGACCTTTTAAGCTAAGGGAAGCTGTCATTATGCCTTTATTTCTTTTGAATGAGAAATACCAGTTTCTGACAGGAAGTGGTTATTTGAACTGCCTTACTACCTTTTTAGCTCTAGTTTTTAAAAGTTTTAGTGAAATGATTCAGATGTGGATGAAAAGGCAAATTGTGTGAGATTTAACTCACAAAGCGAGTTCAGTCTGAATTTAACTCTTTTGTTAAGATTCTTATACCCTGAACAGACTTCCTTCTATTATTACAGCCAAAAAAGTGTCTATAGTTTTTCTGTTTCTATAGTTTTTTCTCTAAATGAGAAAGAACATCTCAGGTAGTCCAGTCTTTTTTTTTTTTTTTTTTAAGCAGACTATTCTCATGCAATATTACTGCCCAGTAGTGCTGATTAGGGTGCTAGCTTTTTCCCCTGTGTTGTTTTTTTTCTTATTAACTTTTTCTTTGATGATTTTCTAGTATTTCTTAGTGTAATTCTCAGTGAGTTTTATATTTGATACCTAGGTAAATAGCAATAAATAATAGCTAATAATATATAAATAGCAAGAAATAAGTGAGTTTCACCTATATGCTTGAGTAGTTAGACTTCACTGCTTAGGTGATTGTGTGTGGGGGGTGTGTGTGTGTGTGTGTGTGTGTGTGTGTGTGTGTGTGTAAGTCCCCAGTCAGCCAATTGGACAAAGTAATACTCATTTCAACTAGAACACAAAACGAGTTTCAGTACCTTTCTCTTTCTTTTTTGGCTCTTCTAAGTAGCATTTAACTATAGTACATTTTATATGTAGTTAGTATGTTTATCTTTAAAATACACATGCTGTACGTGTTTTAAGTTGATTAAACTTAGAAAGAAAATGATAACTAATAATCTAGCAGCAGGGACACACATAAGTCTCTTATCTTTTAAAAAAAGCCATTAAATGAAGCTCTTGTGGTATATTTCATTTTTTGTACGCTTACGTTGACAGTTAACATGTGTGAAAGTTCTTAATTTAAGAATATTGCCTTACCAGTATTTTGATGATTTACAGCATTTTATATAAAATATTGACATGTTTGGTTTTTACCTGCTCAGTGACTAAAATGTTTACAAAGCAAATCATCTTTACAGGTTTGAGGGGATGGTGATAGATTATTGAAATCTGGAAAGGCAGAAAATTTTCCTTCTAGAATGTATCTGTGGGCAACCAGGAACTTAAATGATTTCTCACAGTATGCTGGAATCAGTAAATTGTCATTTGTTGTGAAGGTAAAGATCATGAACTGAAGGGACAAACTGATAATGTGGAAATGACTGTTTTCCTCTGCCAATTTTATATGCTAACTCAGTCATGATAGAAGACCTTAATCCTAGTCAACTTTCGGAAGCTGTAAGAAGAAAGAATGGTTTTAAACTTATTCTATACTGATAGCTGTAAGTATTGGTTTTTGAGACATGTTTGAAACCTGGATAAAGAGTAGCTGTTGGATTTTCTTATTCAGAATGCTTCTCTCCCCTTAATATATATACACTCGTTGTTTTCTTTTGCATTAGCTCTGCCAGATGTGGTCCTGTAGAGATATGTTTTGTTATATTTTACCTTAGAGTCTTACCTGTCTCCTAGGTTATCAAAAGGGGGGGTGGGCTAGTCTTTTATATTCTGGTGTTCATTCCAACAGATAAATAAAAGACACTATTTTATACCTCCAAAGCTAAAAAAAAATTACCTTTATATTTAATCAGTTCTCGGGGCTTGGTTACATGAATTTCAATTAAAAAAAAAAAAGTAGTACTCCTTGATAAACTTTTAAATGCCTGAGTTGCTTTTTCTTATGGTTGAGTTGAAATAATAAAGTTTACCATGAATGAGATGGGCTGTCTGAACAAAGATGAAAAGTACTTACAAGTTTTCTTTCTGCTGTTGGATTAAATTAGGAAATTATGATCTCTGAATAATCTAATAAAAAGCTGGGTTTAAAGAGTAAGAGATCTGAGGGAGGGATGGTGAGTTTTCTGCCAAGGCTAGAAGTAAAGACTGATACTTTGTTGTAGAAGAGAGAATTAAGTGGAAACTTAAAATTGCTGAGAATGACCTTGGTGTAGGAGTAGAGGGTAGATCTGAAAGTTGATGGTAATAGGAAATTTCTTTCCCAAAGGTTAGTGAATCTTCTCTGAAACTAAGATTTCTTCAATTTTAAGAGTATTTCTAATGAGTTGGTTATCTGTGGATTTCTGGTTATAATTATATGATGGTATAGATGTAACTAAAAATGCTTGTAATTTAGCCAAAGCTGAATAACCATTATTTCTATTTGTGTAGATGATTGGCAAACATGAGACTCAGAAATAATGTTGTTTATCACTGAAGTGAAAATTGTTATTTATTCAGAACTATTTGTACTCCTAAAGGAGTATCATTTCCTTGAAAGTATCAGTAGCAGCTTTGTTTGCTATCACCAGTAATACTAATGCTTTGGTTTAATTTACTGTCATTTATCAGTCTAGTCATTTATTCAGTGAACATTTATCAACCATTGCCTTTTTATAGTAAGTGAAATAATTGTAAGAAAATTTATTCAGGTATGTGTTTTTATAGATATTAAATGAAGTGTTGTGCTAGTTGCTGTATACAGTAAAACCTGAGTATGTGGCTCCTGCCCTCAGAAAACCTACATACAATATAGTGGAGATGACAAAAGTAGTGTAAGAAAGAAGGATGTGTGCATGGCACAATGTCAGTTCTTCACTACTGTCTTGAAGGGCTGTAGAGTTCAGAAGAGAAGGAATTTAGTGAGGAACAGTTTTATGAGAAAGAATATAGTTTGAATACTAAAGAACTTGGATGTGTAGCAATAAAAGGGAGTGTGTTCTAGGCAGTGGCAAGGACAACAAAGATGAAGACATGGAAGTAGAATGAGGTACAAATCAAGATATAACAACTTTCAATGAAACATTTTAATTTGAAGTACCATATTTTAGAATTATTTGTTATGAACAGCTTATTATGTCTGTATGGGTATTACTCATAAACTCTACTATATTGGGGGAATTCAAGCTTAACACACTTTTACCATTAAGGGAATAGTAACTCCTTCATTTTTTACAGATGACTAAACTGAGCCCTGGAGAGCTTAAATGATTTATTTCCTGGTAGAGCCTTTTCCCTGAGCAAGAAATAACAGTAAGCATAGTCCTCATCACTATTTTTCTAGCATTATCTTTTTGTGAAGAAAATTTTCGTGTTTCTGACTTTATTAAGGACTACCAGGATTTTTATTCCTAAACACTAATAGTTTAGGTTTATAAAAGTTCACTTGGAAAAAGTATTCTAGGTATTAAAAAAATACATTGGTTTCATTATCTTACTAATTAGATCTACATCAATAGGAGGAATGCCTGGCTGGCTCAGTTGGTAATTTGTTGACTCTTGATTGCAGGGTCATGAGTTCAAGCCCCACGTTGGCCATGGAGCTTACTTTAAATAAATAAATAAATAAATATTTTTTTTAAAAGATCTGCATCGGTAGAGAAATTACCATAAATAGCCAGCTCATGCTTTATTTTTTCCATAATTCGTTGTATATCTTTCATTTCGAACTGGAATTTTATGGTTTTAAATCATTGTTATTAAGTACTTGTTTGGAGGGAATTGATAGACAACCTGGTCATAAGGATCAGTTTATTCTTGCCCAGCTCTGTGTGTGTGTGTGTGTGTGTGTGTGTGTGTGTTTGTGTGTATCTTTTTATAGAACACTTAGTTTATTTGTTTGCTTGAAAGCTCTTTGAGAGAAATTTTCTTGTCTGTTTTAAACTCTAGTCCCCATATTTTTTGGCAGAACACTTATTATGTAATAGGCACAGAAAATGTATTTGTTTAATGAATGATTCCCTCTTGGGAGGGTCACAGCTTTGAAAGGCAGGATTAAAAACAGTCTCCCTGTAGAAATGCACCGAGTAAAGGAAGCAGATATACATGCTCAGACAGTTAAACCTTACTGAAATTACAGACTTATTTTTTAAAAGCCAAGGAAATTATGCTCATTTTTCCATAGCTTAAAAAGAAGCTTTCCTACTTCGAGTTTTCATTAAACCCTGATGCTTTACTGATCCTTTTTGCCTCTGAGACATGAGAAATGGCAAGAGATTGTATTATTAATCAAAACGACCGTCCCAGAAATCACTACCAGGTTGGTAAAAAAAAAAAAAAAAAAAGGTAGTACATCACTGATTGGACTTGATTTTGATTCTTTCAGGAATAAAGATACCTAAACTTGAAGAGAATCTTTTATCAGAACTATACATGAAGTCTTTGCTGTTGTCTGCATGTAATTTATGAGCTTTGTAGCTTTACCATGGCTAATTTGTATGTAGTCCAATATATTTTTGGTGCCTTAGGTGCTTGGGATTTTTCTAGCAAGCAAAACATAATAAAAATGCTTAGCCAAAAAAAAAAAAATGCTTAGCATGTGGCTTAATTGTCCATGCGGTTCCATTGCCAAATACAAAGAATTCTTAACATTTTATAATGTTGGAGACTATGTGGTATACCTCTGCAGTCTTATAAATTCCTTGCAAATCTCTTAACATGTCTAATTCTCCATCTGTGAAGTCAGAGCTAAAACCGGGATTCCTGTCTTATGACTCCTCCTGTAACACGTGCTGTCTCACTTCGGGAAAAGTGAATTGTCAGTCTTCCATGTCTAATTTGTAAATAACTCACCAAGAATAACATTTCAAAATTTAGTTCAAAACAGACCTGTCAAAATAATAAATGTTAACTTTATAAACACCCTTGGATATTCATTTTCCATTTGAATGTAGTGATTTTCACCTCATTCTTCAGGTTTTATTGTGTAAATGGAATAGTAGGCTTTAAATATTTAACTTCAGGCCATAACTTTTGTGGATCCTTACAGTTTTAGCATTAAGGTAGTTTATGAATCAGAACTTAAAATATGAAGACAGTTTCACTCTTTAGTCAACACAGAAATTGCTTTTCTATAAGTAACTGCTCGTAGGAGGTGTATAATCCTTTTTCCCTTAAAAAAAAAATCATCTCCAAAAAATCCGTTTAGTAGAACTTCACACAGGAAGTTTATGTAGGATCACATCTTTGAAATGCTTAATGTGTAAAAAGCTGTAAACATAGTATTGGATGAGAAAGAAGGGAAATTGGGAAGGGAATGGGATAAGATGTTATTATCTAAAATAATGCACAGTCATGGTTGCTGCCTTGCTAAGCAACACTGTCTCTTGGTGACCAGATATGTGAAGGCTTGCTTGAGAGCCGTGAGTAGTCAGTCTTACTTGAAGGCAAACAAGGCAAATACATTTGCTAGTACTTAGAAAATAATGATTTTGATTTGAGAAAGCACTAAAGCTTTTCTATTGAACGTTACTATAGAATTAGTCACATGTTATAGGATGGCTATCATCATGCAGTACATTTCTGTAAGTCACATAACATTGTTTTAATTCACTTCTGTTAAAATACTTCTTTGAGAACAGTGTCTTTCTTGTAGCACATGCTACATATTTAAAAATAACTTATTAAAAATAGCATCCAAATACTATGGTGATTACAGAAGTGCAATAAATTGTAAAATATGAATATTGAATTTAAAGCAGTTTCTCTGAGTTCAGTCCAGTGAATAAATAATTCAGGGAATTAATTTTATTAAATGACATTGAAAAGTTTCCCTGTTACTGTATGTTGCTCTTTTTGGTAGTAGTGGTTGGGTTATACTGATATTTACTATTAATACAAAGAATTTATTAAAATATATAAGCAAATTTTTAGGCTTTTATTTTTCTCTTGTAAATGTTTAAAGTAAGTTCATATCACACAAATAACTTCATGTACAGCTTTTCTTGACTTTCTCTTATATCTAGACTAGAGGCAGAAGTTTGGATTTATTCTCCTAATTAAGGGAAAGACTGGTAGGAGCACAGAGTAAACTTTCTGAAAACTCTGTCAGAATTTACTTAGTTTAATAAAGACACCAATTTATTTTAGTTTATCATATTTCCTGGTCATACTCTTCCTTAAAAAATGTATTAATTTCATTTTGGTAGTGTGTGATTATTCTAATTTAATAAAATTTTAGAGTTGAAGTTGATATCTGTGTTGGGGGTGTGTGTAAGTACATATATACACATACCTACATCTTATGTATACACATACAACATTGAATCAGCTGTTTTTCTTTGTTTCAGTGAAGATATGCTAAATTTAACACCATAAGACTATTTATTATTAGCATCAGAAACCTGGAGCATTGCTAAATTTCCAGTATTGATTGCATACACCTCAGTTGCTCTAGATTGAGCATATGATAAATGACAAGTATTTCAAAGTTAACAACCCCCAGAAGTACGGGGGTGGGGGGGCGAAGTAGAGGAAAAAAGGCAATGCAACATAGTTATTGATTCTTGGAAAGCCAAAGTCTGTTGTGTAGCACCTGAACATTTTGTTACTTTCTTTAGTAAATTAATCGTAACACTTTAGAAGATTAACAGGACCTGTTGGAGTTGATGTTGAGAATGTGTTAAGAATGCTTTCAATCAGTTATAATATCCTAAAAACTAAATAAGAGGTACAAAATAGGTATAAAATACTCTGTACCACCCATGGCTGTTTCTAGTTATACTTCTGTAAAATATTTTTAGTAATATATTTCACTATGACAACAAAATAGTCATATAGTTTTAAAATCATGTGCCCAAATGTTCCTTTTACTACAGTTACCCTAGAGACTTTAGATTTATGCTTAAGTCCCTGGGCTTTTGAGTTTAGGAGGAGTCAGCCATTTGCTAGGGTGCAGGGGGAGGTTTTTTCTCATTTATAATTAAGGTCATTTACATTTTTAACAGTCACAGCAAGTATTCATATGTTCCATTAGTTACAGATGCAGTATTCTTCAGTCCAAATTCATAGTTCATTTCTCTGAATATGGTAGGTATTCATCTCATCCTAAACTGGATTAAATTAGTTATAGATTTAAGGGATTAAAAGTAAACTAGGTTGGGGTGGGGGGAGATGGGTTTATTTTTTATAAACTTGAACCTGAATAGAATGTTTAGGATCCTAAGGACTGGGGCACTTCCTAAAGGTCAAAATATTTCAGGAGAAAGAACAAGGTGAAGATCTGCAGCACTCGTTCCTTTTGTTTAATGATTTTTTTTTAAAGATTTTATTTATTTATTTGACAGAGAGAGATCAGAAGTAGGCAGAGAGGCAGGCAGAGAGAGAGGAGGAAGCAGGCTCCCTGCTGAGCAGAGATTCCCGACTCGGGGCTCGATCCCAGGACTCCGAGATCATGACCTGAGTCAAAGGCAGAGGCTTTAACCCACTGAGCCACCCAGGCACCCCTGTTTAATGATTTTTAGCAGAAGTGACAGTGTGGACTTGCTTTCTTGTTTGATGAGCTGTGGTTAACTTGGTAGAGGCAGATAGGTATGGAAATAGTACTTCCAGAAATTGTCCGTGATTTGGTATGGTTCTGTATACGTGTTGAGTAGTTGAATTAAAATGCTACTTTAGCAACAAGAGTTTCACTTGTTAGCTTTAAAAATACGGAAAATCCTTCCAACATTCTTCTCAGCTCGCTTTATTTATGTTTGTTTATTTTAGAGAGCGAGAGAGGGGAAAGAGGAGTAGAGGGAGAGAGAATCTTAAGCAGGCTCCGTACCCCACGTGGCGCCCATTGTGGGGCTTGATCTCACAACCCTGAGATCATGACCTGAGCCAAAGTCAAGTCAGACATGTAACTGACTGTGCCACCCAGGCGCCCCTCAGCTTTATTTGTTACACAGTACCTCTCACCATCTGATTTATTATACATTTTACTTACTTTCTCTTCCCTGCTCCACACACTAGAATGTAAGTTCCACAGAGTTTTAAAAAGTTATTTTGTGTATTTGTTTTTTCCCAGTAATTTGACAGTTCCTGAAATATAAGTCCTTAGATATGATACCCTAATACAAATATAAGGTATATGTCAGTTGTTAAAACTGAAGAATATTGTTGGCTTTATTTAGTTACTAATGGTGAATTCTCTCACGATATATTGCTATATAGAGTAGAAGTAAAATTCATTGTGATACAAAAGTTCTAAACACAATAACTTTAAAGACATATTATTCTCAATTTTCATTTTGTTCTAGTAGGTAATTGCTGATTGCTTTTCGAGTGACTTTTCTGTTATTTGTCTTCTGTCTTTGGTTCTGTATAGAATCTGATACCAACCATTGATTCACTCATTTCTCTAAAGGCATACTAATGTAAGCTTTTGCTCATACCATTTTTCTTATCAGAAAAGTTATCCTCCTTCCCCAAATTTATAGTGCTATGTCCATCCTCAGTGCTTCCTTGAAATTCCCCCACCCTCTTGACTATTGCAGAACATTTTCTCTTCTTTTAAATGTCATGGAAGCACTCATTTGACACTACTGAGAGGTTTATCTAAACTACATTTTAAAGTTTTAAATACTATCTTTACGGTATAAAGGATACAGAAGTGATACAGTCTTAGATATGTTTCTTGAAGCTTTCTAAGATGGAAAGGAAAAATTTCTTTGTCCTCTTTGAAAATTACAAAAGGGGACTGTAAAACTATTTAATAACTAACAATAGTTGTGACCAGATGAATGTAATGAGTAAAAGAGATGCTGTCCACCATATGAGAGAATCTTTATTGACCAGTAGTCTGGTCTTATAGCATTTTTTAAAGGTGCTAATTATCTCAAGTTTTATTGCATGCTCATGATTTTATAAATCAGTAAGTGGTGATAGCTCTGTATTAATCCAAGATCAAGAGGCTAGATGACCTATTCTTAGTGAATCTGTCTTTTACTGTCTGTATATATTACTGCAGAGTAAAAGGAAATACTTCATTTATTATATATACTATTAAGTGGCCTGCATAATTATGTATGCATACATACATCTTGTGTCATTTCCTAGGATCAGAGCATTTAAAATTGGAAGAGCTCTTTAATTCATCTTCCTAGTTTTTACAGATAAGGAAACTTAAAACACAAAAAGTTTAATTTTTCCAATGACCACTTGGTGACAGATCGATTTTTTTCACCAAGTGTTAGGCTCCCTTTCCCCACAACTCACAGCAGCATTGTTTATTTCTCTCAATAATACTAAGAACCACTTCACTTTTTATTTTTCATATTAAGAGGGACAACTCGAGCATTATAGCAAAATGATACATATCTTTGTGAATTGGTTTAAATATTCTTGTTTCCTTTAGGCATGATACTGTTTTGAAATTTATTATAAATTTATGGTTTCCAAAGGATTATGTTTTTAGGAGATGAAGCATGAAAATTCCCAAACCTTAAAAATCAGTATCCCCCAAATTTTGTAATTCTGAATTATTGGAAAAACAAGAATCCCCAAACTCAAGGTAATACT
Source organism: Ailurus styani (assembly GCA_002007465.1). Lineage (NCBI taxonomy): Eukaryota > Metazoa > Chordata > Mammalia > Carnivora > Ailuridae > Ailurus > Ailurus styani. The sequence continues at coordinate 185,796 of LNAC01000199.1, forward strand.
AGATTTTCAGTGATTTCTAAGATACAATCTGTTTCTAATATTCCTGGCCCAGTATTTATAGAACATTCTTTTGAGTTTGTATGTACCTGATCTTTTACTTATTTTATAGTAGTATTCAGCCTTTTTTTATTTTTGTATTCCTGAAAAGCATTCATTGTGCAGTGAATTAAGAATGCCCTTTCTTGGGACGCCCTGGTGGCTCAGTCAGTTAGGCATCTACCTTCAACTTGGGTCATGATCCCAGGGTTCTGGGATCAAGTCTGGTATCCATCTCCTTGCTAGGCAGGAGCTTGCTTCTCTCTCTGCCTGCCACTCCCCCTGCTTGTGCACATGCGTGCTCTCTCTCTCTCTCTCTCTCTCTCTCTCTCTGACAAATAAATCTTAAAAAAAAAAAATTCTCCTTTCTTCAAACAACTTTGGAAACCCATGTATTGGTTGTAGTAATTGATCCTGTGTCTGGATACTGTACTTCGGCTAGACTGCTCCTTGGTTGATAGAAAAGTTGAAGATTGTAGATGTGATATTGTATCTCTTCCCTCACCACCTGAAGATATAAACAGAAAAGAACAAAAGTTTTCAAAATCCAAAAAGAATACACCCACTTTAAATATTAGTTTAGTTGAGAGACCATTTCAGTACCTTCATGGTAAAGGACAAAAGAATAATGTCTGTGTTCAGTCAGTGAGCTGCTTATCTGAAACAAATTTTTATTCCTTAAATAATTCTCACCTGAACTTTGAGAAAAGCACTTCGAGAATTTTCTGATGAAAGACAGTATTTGTACTGTGGATTTGGATGTTGATACCTACTCGAGCTAATAGTTACAAAAATTAAGAAGGCTATTCCCTTCTCTGAAAAAGATTAATAGTCTGCCTGAATGGAAGAAATGATAATAAAACACTGGCAGTTTATATGAGAGAATCATATCTGTTGGAAATATCACACTTGGTTGTTTTGGGTTTTTTTAAAAGAATTTTACAGAGTTGGGGAGGGAAGAAGAATCCAAATCACATTCCTGTTTTGAATGTCTCCTTGTAGCTATAATTATTTATGTTAACTAGCAGTTTTGTGTCTTTATTATAATAATGTCATTTTATTTTCTGCAACAAAAAATTATAATGATGTCCTATACCTTAAGTGTCAGAAAAAAGTAGTCCTGATTCTTGTATAAAAACAAAAGCAAAAGAAATATGATCTATGCTGTAGATTGCTTCTAATCAAATGGGGAAGTGAAAAATACATGGATGGACAGTACAGGTTAAAAAAAAAAAATGGCCTGGAATAAAGTCTTTCAAAAATGGTTGGTGCTTACTCTCTACCAAGGATATATTATGATGATAAATTTGTCTTCATTCTCGTTAAAATGATGGCTTATGGAGAAGATGAAGAAAAGTTTATGGATTTCTGCCCTTATTTAGCTTAACTCTGAAGTTCAGTCTTGGCCTCAGATGGTTTCACTACTTGTTCCTGAGGTTTTATTGTTTTCAGAAGACATTTTCTTGCAGACCAAAAGCATGAGCAACATTTAGGATACATAAACCATTTTGTTGTTGATGTTGTTTTGTTATTTTTGATGTCTTTCTTAAATTTTTTAGTTTAAAAGAGCACAGATTGTAAGTATATAACTCCAGTTATCACAAATAAAATAAAATTATTTGATAATTTTTAAGAATAGTATTTTTACTCTTTGGAAATGTGGGGTAAACAATTTAGGCAAGATATAAACAAAAATAGTAGTTTCATATAAAAAATATCTAGGATTTAAATTTTTTTTCAACAGGTATCTCAAAGTCATTATTGAAATACAGTTTTTGGTTCATAGTTTTCAAAATGTTATTTATGACTTCTGGTATGAAAATCTTAAATTGTATCAGTAATCCTGAAATGATGCTGATGGGAAGAAAATAAAATACTAAAATATGTAAAAAGTAAAAGGTGAAAGTCATCATCCTATCCAATTCCACCACATCTTCCTCTCCTCAGAGCTACCACTTACAATTTAGTGTGTAATTTCCCACACCTTTTTTGATGCATATACATGGGACACATTTTATAACAATGGGTTTTGACTTTTTTTTTTTAACATAAGTAGAATTCTCTTTTACAGTATTCTCTGTGACTTGCCCTTCTACTCAGTTTGTGTTGGAAAACTTTATATGTCGTTACATTACAGCTAGATTTCTCTCTTTCATTGCTGTAACTTCTCAAATGGTCCTTCAAATGATGGATACTTGTTTTTAGTTTTTCACTATTATAAAAAAATCTGCAGTGAATATCTGTGAACATACATCTTTGTGAACTAGTCAGTAATGGAGTTTCTTATTGACTAGTAGTTTCTCTGTATTCTAGATGTTATTGTGTCGATTATATGTTGCAGATATTTTCTCCCTGTGCCCTTGTCTTAGTGTCTTTAGTCATTCAAATGTTTTAAATAATTACCTAGTCAGGTCTGTTGATCTTTTCATTTGTCATCTCTTTTGTGAATTCTGTATTTCTCAATTATTTATACTTCTTTCCACAGAGATACTTTTACTTCCATTTTTACCTGTCACTTGTAAAACTTTTTATAGAACTCTGTGAATGATGGAAAATATTTTAGTATGTCATATGTTCCAGTGGTATGTAGTAATCACTTAAGGATCAGTCGCAATTTTGATTATCAGTTTCAGAGTTATAAAATAAATACAATAAATTTTGGAAAAGTGTTGGGGTTTTGTGTTATTTATGGAATCACTATAGGTAGTCATCACTATTAATAAATTCATTTTGACAGGTAATATGCCAGGCACTAAATGATAACAGTAGTACACAAGTGAGAAGTAATCCCTTTTTTTGTGAATCCTTTAGACATGATTATCACCAGAAGCTTATTATTTCTGTTATCAGAAATATCTGCATGTAGCTGCTGCTGCTTAGAATTGTTCTCTAACTTTTGCTGCCATTCAGTGCCAGATTACCCAGCAAATATACTAGCAAAGCAGGGTCCCCAAGTAAAAAGAGCAGCCTTGATTATTTCATGTATGTGTGCATGTGTAGTGTTACACACTGTACCATGGAGTGAGGAGTCAGAACACTATGATCTGGAGTGTTTGGAGTCTCTAATTTGGCTTTGTAGCTATTTATCCTACCTTTCTTTCTTGATACCCCACAACTTGGGCTGCTCTTGTCCCGCTACCAGTAATTACCTTGGAAATAGCTTATACTTCTCTGTTTCTGCCCTATAATAGGAGGTAATACCCTCATAGGAAGTACCTTGAAGCCAATATCTCATAGACCCTGGTATCAGCTCACTTCTACTCTCTTCCTTCTCTCCATACCTGATGAGTACAGTCTGAAAAAAGTTAGAATTTAACTGGCACCCTCCTCCACTTGTTAATAGGGAAGATGCATGAACGGGAGGAATCCCTTCTTCTAGATGGCATAACAAGGGAAAAGACAGGGGTTTTTTTGGTTTTCTTTGGGCGTGGGCATTGAAGGGACTAGAACTTTACAGCTCAGCAGACTTGGATAAGTTTGACAATAATTCAGCTAGATTATTTTTAAACTAGATTTCTGAGTGCATTTGCTAACCTAACCTCACATATACCTATTTATAACCTGAAATTTGCCTTTAAAGTCACAAAAGCACAAAGCACTGTAGTGCTTGTAACACTCTTCCATATTATTGTAGGTAACTAAATGACCATGGAATCTGGAGCAGAGAACCAGCAGAGTGGAGATGCAGCTGTAACAGAAGCTGAAAACCAGCAAATGACAGTTCAAGCCCAGCCACAGATTGCCACATTAGCCCAGGTATAAAATACATGGAGAGATTCCAAGTTCTGTCTCTTCCAAGAGGAATATGTTTTAGACAAGAGGATTTAGTTTTTATTGCAGAGATATGCATAGAATTGAACAGAGACATTCTTAGAATACCGAAGTTCCTAAGTATTAGTGTAATTTTAGAAATGATTCAGTAACAGAACAGAAAAACGTATTGTTAAAACACTATTTGTAGTGACCTGATTCACAGTGATGACATTTTAACTAATGGGTAGAGATTGTCTCTCTTAAACAAGGGAAGAAAACCTGATACGGTAACTGCTTTTTTTTTGTATCATGCAGATTTATTTTGAGGCATGGGAATTTAAATAATCTGAGAGGTTAAGTTTTCTATATGCTTAAACTAAAAAATAGGATAAGCAAATAAATTGACACACAAGTAAATTTCTAAGTTTTGTTTCTTATATCTTTTAAATATAATTTATGATTCCTTCATTTTGTCTTTGTCTTAAACATTCTATTTCTAGAGTTATATTCTTTCATCCTTATTTTTTGTTCTGATGTATTTTTCCTCAAGTATTTGATTTTATTAACCATTATTTGTGTGTGTGTGTGTGTGTATATATATATATATATATATATATATATGAGTAAGAAAGGTTGTTAATATAAAAACCAAATAGCAAACATAAACCTGCTAGGTAAAAGAATGTGATATACTGCCTTTTTCTGATAAAGGCTCCCAGGAGAAAATAATTCTAGCAGGGCCTCTATAGTGTTGAGGTTCATCTTCCTGAAGAATTTAAAAACCCTCCCAAGGAAGCCCCTGAGCAAGAATGGGTCTTGGAGAATAGGGGACTAACCACAGATGGTTACTACACTGAACTTAAGTATGGCCCAAATACTGGCTCTCCAGCAGAAATATAGTCAGAAGGAGTGGGCTGCTCTGTGTTTTCTCCTGAGAGTACTAGTGCCTAACTCCAACCCTCAGGAGTAAGGCAAAGCAGAATATATCTGGGGATAAAGTAAATAGTTGGATGAGGCAGGTGCAGGAATGAAGGGGAAAGAGCCAGGACTTCATTAGTGCATGGTCAAGGCAAACATGCACAGATCAGAATCTGGGCTCACTCAAGCATTTGACCCTATGGTAAAAAGAAGATACAATGCCAGAAGGGATCTTGGTGATGACAGCCTTCCAAATAACTGTCTCTTGGGTGGCACTATTCTGTCTGATCTGGTTGTCCTCTTAAATCTGCTATGCAATACATTCCTGGAAATTCCTTTCCCCCCTGCTGTCTTTCTATTATTGAGTTTGTGTTCTTGATGAAGTAAAGCATGTTTTCCAGTGGTTTCTTGAGCAAGTTTGGGTAAAAAATTCTTGGTAAGGAAATCATTTTTCTTGGGGCACCTTGGTGCCTCAGTTGGTTAAGCATCCAACTCTTGGTTTTGGGTCAGGTCATGATCTCCCAATCCTGGGATGGAGCCCCATATTGGGCTACATGCTCAGTGAGGAGTCTGCTTCAGATTCTTTCTCCAACTCCCTCTACCCTTCCCCACTTGTGTGCAATCTCTCTCTCAAATAAATAAATATTTTTTAAAAATAATTTTTCTTACAAATTTTGAAGACATTTATCCACAGTCACCATGTGGTGTTGCTGTTGGAAAAGACTAATAAGTCCATTTATTTTCTGTCTCTGGTATCTTACTTCTCTTTGTTCACAGTGCTTCACTATTTCATTATTGGGGTCTTGGTTTGAATAGTTTTTATCCATTGTGCATATATTTTCAATGGGCCCTTTTTAGTGGTAGCTCATGTCTTCAGTTCTGGGCAATTTCTTTAAATTATTTGGTTGAAGTTTTTTTTCTCTCTTTTTTTCCTTGTGATCTAGATTTTATACCTATAGGATTGTTTCTCTAATTTTCTCATGTTTTCTCTATTGCTTTCTCTTTGTCTTTTTGCTTTGCTTTCTGGGAGATTTCTTCAGTTTCACGTTCCAACCCATTTGTTGAATGTTTTGTTTCTGCTGTCTGGTTTCCAAGAATTCCTTTTGTTCTCTGAATAGTCCTTTTGTGTTTTAATAGCATCCTGTTTATGTTTGACAAAGGTGATATTTTCTATCGTCTCTGAGAATATTAATTAGGTTTTAAGTTTTCTTCTCCCCACATAGATTTTCTTCTGTATAGCTTTTTGCCCTTCAATTTGATTTGGTCTCCATCTTTCATATTAGAAGCTTTCCTCAAATGTTTTATAATTTATGCTTGGCTGCTCAAGTCTAAAGTAGGAGACCAACAAAACTGTATTGGAAGCTGTGGGTGTGTTGGGGGCCTAACACTATGAGTTGTGAGCTTAACTGTAGGGTGATTATGTCCTTCCCAGTGTCAGTATCTTTTAAGTCTTTGTTTAAGCCCCTTGACATTGATTAGGTTCTTCAGGGAAGGCTTTATTGATCCCTTGCATATCAGGTGAAGGCCTGGGAGCTAAGAGAAGACTGGAGGTTAGTAACCCAACCTTCAGCAGTGTCTGTTGTAGGCAGTCAGGAGACCCACTGTCCAGAAATTAATTCTCCCATTTTTCTGTCAGCATGGGGTAGATTAGTTATTCTTCCACAGGGAGTGTGGGGAGGGGATCCAGTTGCTTCTCAAAGAGCCTTCAATCAGCCTGCCTTATTTTCAGCTTCTTCCTTTACTCCACCTTCCAGGGTGACTTAGATCCTGAGCTTCTTAAGGATTTTGTGCTTCAAATCAGGCTTTCCCTGTCTCTGCCTCATGAGTTGGCCTTCTGAGGTCTCCCAAGTTCAGTACCATTCATCCATCTTCTTTCCAGCTTCCAAAACTCTTACTGTTATCTCCTTTCCCATTCTTTGCTCATGTAATTGTGCCTGTAAAAACAAAATCAATTTAATGAAGTTTAATTGAAGATTCAGGAAAGAGCAAAAATAATATGCACATGTTCAATTTATCATCCTTATCAGGCAGTCCTCTAGCGTTTACTTTTAAAAGCAGAATGACATGATGTTTGAGTTTAGAAAAGCTAGTTTTCTGTTCTATTTGTGTAGTTTTTGTTCCTTTTATTCCTAATTACAGAATTTTTTCACTTGGTCACCCAAGTCCGTAACACATACATTATACATTTTTGTCATAATTTCCTTTCATAATTCTGATACCTGCTATTTTTTTGTTGTCAGTATTTAGTAATAGAAAAATATGATAAAATTGTCAAATCCAAGATTGTAGTGATTTGAACAATGAACAGAAAAAAATTTGGCCCAACTAGTAAAGGAAGAAAACCAATGTAAAACAAAGGAGATGCCTCATTTTACTTTTGGAATTGACAGAGGTTTTTTTTTTTTTGTTTTTTTTTTTAAGTGTGGGGCTTGAACTCTTGACCCTGAGATCAAGACCTGCACTGAGATCAAGAGTCAGACGCTTAACCAACTAAGCCACCCAGGCACTCCTACAGAGATTTTTTTAAGTGGGAAGGAAAAAAAAACAATACTGGTTTTGACTATGAGAATGTAAACTTTTATGGATTTAACTAAAAGGATGCTCATTGCAGCTTCCTTGTAATAGGCAAATTTGAAAACCTAAATATGTAATAATAAGGAATTTATTAAACAAAGTAATTTTTATTGTACAGCCATTAAAACCACTAAAGAAAATTATTAATGGTATGAAAAGATATTTATAATGGATTTGAAAGATAAATTAGATTCCATGATAGTGTGTTATAAAAATTGAGTGCATGTATGCACCTTTAAAAGCACTTAGATCTATAGCAAAAATACTAACAGTGATTAGCTCTGAGAGGTAGGAACATAAGGGATTTTTATCTTATATACCTGTATTGTTTATGAAGTTATAATGAGAGGAACCGTTCTCTAGAATGATCAGGGTAGAGAAGAGATTAGCTCCTTGAGTTAGCTTATTACATTTATTCTGTAAAATAGAGAAGAGGATATAATAATTGCTTCAAATATCGGAAGAGCTTTTATACGGAACTAAGAGGAAATGTTCTGAATAACTTAAGGTTGTGGTTCTCAAATTTCAGTGTAGGAGAAAGTGTCCTTAGGACCACCAAGAGTCTGACTTTATAAATAGGCACACAGTGTAACTCTGTTGGAGGTAGTCCATGGACCACATTTTGAGAACCGGGTAAAACAAAATAAGATTTACAGTGGCCAGAGAGAAAATGATTATAATAAGGAGGGGCTTTCTAACTGCTCAAAGATCAATACTCATAATTTAACTTCTCCTTTCAGTAGGGGCCTTTCCTGTCCAAGCTTCACAGTCAAATGTTTAACTGCCTGCTGAACAAATTCAGATATTAGATCAATTCCACCATCCTCCTCTATCGCCCAGCCACCCAAAAGTTTCTCCTTACTTCTTGTGTTCTCTGTCTCAGTTGATGGCATAGTTTACCAATTCTTACCCAGACATGAAATATGTGGGTCATCCTGGATTCCTCTCTCACCTCCTTCAAGCACCCATTCATGAAGCTCTTTCTAGTCTGCCTCCTAAATCTTCCTTAAATCAGTTCTCATTCCCCTCCCTACCACAACTAGTGCTTTAGTTCTGGCTTTATCATCTCACCTTAACCACTATATAAGCTTTCTCAATCTTCTCCCCTCCACTTTGTTCTTTCTCTGAAATAAATGTTTTTCATACTGCCACTGAAGTGATCTATCTAAAATGCAAACCTTACCATGTGATATTCCAGAGTTCAGAAGCCCTTCAGTGCCTTTCCCAATCTCCTCAGGATAAAGTGCAACTTCTTTAATGTGGCATACATATGGTTTTTCATGACTAGCTCCTTTGGCCCCTGCCTATTTGTGTTACAACTTTATCTCGCCCCAGGTCCTACATTTATACAGTAACGCACTTACGTGGTCCAATAGTACTAACTGTTATTTATCCCTCCTTCCCTGAAATTCTGTGCCTTTTCCCTGGGAGTCAGAATATGCCAACTCGTAATCTTTATTTCAAATTCACATTCTTCCCTCCCCTCCTTTTTAGGTGAGGTTGGTAGCTTTCCTCAGTGTGTGTATTTTTCTCTTGGCAAGCCTCATTGCTTCACTGGATTATATTTATTTGTGTTTTCTCCATGCCGTCACACATGTACCCCAATAATTTCCTTCATGTTTGTAGTGTCAGTTTTGACATTGCTCCTAGCACATGTGTCCCTAATCACTGTTTACCAAATGAGCAAAAATTATTGAATTCCTGAATGTGTTCAAGCGTAGGAACAAGAAATAGCATCTGGTAGACATATATGACATAAGAGCCCTTTGGACCTGGATATTGATTCATTAAAATTGCCGCCTTTGTGCCTCAGGAGAAAATTAGTATCTCTTATATTCCCTTAGTTCTACTCTTCTATTCCTTTAAGAGGAAAATAAGTCCTTAAAATAGCAACTATTATGTTAGTTTGATTTGGGGAGGGTAGAAATTTTCAGTTTATAATACATATTAATATTTTCTCACTAATAAAAGGCATACTTGTAATTAGTTTAGAAGAGAAGACTATGCTGTATATTTTAAGATGTATATTTGTTCTAGACTTAGCTAAGTTTTACCGAAGTCTGAGAGCAGTTGTATTTTAGAATATGGCTTATTTAACACATAATATTCTGAAGACTTTCATATTTCTAGCATATCTCTTGACCTTGGGTAAGTTACTTAGTTTCTTGAACACTCGATATTTCTGTCTCTAAAATGGAGATAATCCTTATTATCCAATCATGATTTCTTCGAAGAGCAAAATGAGAAACTGGACATGAAAGCAGGTAGGAAAATTTAAAGCACCATACAGTTGAAGTGTATTTAGTATTCAGAGGATGTCTGTGTTACAAATTTTAAATATTACATTAAAATAGTTTTTTGTCATGTGGAAGGATTTGAAAGGGAGGGGGCATGTACAGTTTTTTTTTTTTAATATTAAATGTAATCATTAGTTTCTTTCATACCAATGAAATACTTGTCTAGCAGAAAAGTCCTCTTTTTCCTGCTAAAAAAGTTGCTTCATACTAACATGACTACTCTCAAGAAGGTATCTGTGATGATAATTTTTTTCCGTGTTCAACACCGTAGGTATCTATGCCAGCAGCTCATGCAACATCATCTGCTCCCACCGTAACTTTAGTACAGCTGCCCAATGGGCAGACAGTTCAAGTCCATGGCGTTATTCAGGCGGCCCAGCCATCAGTTATTCAGTCTCCACAAGTCCAGACAGTTCAGGTATGTGTATAAAAAAGTTCTGCATCTACTTTCATAACTGTCATTTATAGCCATATCTCTCTCCTTTCATTAGTTACGGAAATAGGAACATATCTAGTTCAGAGTTTATTTTACTTTACAGTAAAGGAATATGTTGCGTCTCTAGTCACCTTATGTATAGGAACATATGTACACAAGAACAGACATAAGAAAAAGAATTTTTCTTAAGCTACAGAAGAAAAAGAATTGATTGGGGAAAATCTTAAAGTACATGGGATAAAGTGGGAACATTTGGGAAAGACTAAGGCTGATAAACCTTAGTTCAGGAAAATTGAGATACAAAAATAACTTTGAAATTATTTTTTAAACATGCAATTGGAAAAAATAAGCCCTTGTCAAAATTAATAACCTTACCTAAAGAATTAACTTGAATTTAGAAATCATAGAAAACATTGTAAAACCAGCTATGTCTAGGGGTGTAAGTTAGAGTATATAACTTCGAAATAATGATCTATTCAGGGATTACACTACGCATGTTATCTAATTCTTTGGAGAAATTGTTCCTTTGGATTGAATCTGGGGGAATAAAAGCACTTAGAGCTCTGAATGAAGGTGACTACTGAACTGTAGGAAACCTAGAGTAGTAGACATCTTTGCAGTGAGCTTGTTAAAAGGAAAAAAAAAGACTTGAACGTTCATTCAAGTAGGCCATAACCCCAGCCTCCCATTTCATATTTTTTGCTTCACAGTCTTCCTGTAAGGACTTAAAAAGACTTTTCTCCGGAACTCAGGTGAGTCCTAGGTTCTAGATTTGGAAAGAACTATTTTTAGAAAGGAAGCTGAGAAATTATTCTTTATGTTGTTATCCTTCTATAAACATGCAATTTAAGATTTGCATAAAGACCTTAGAGATCTTCTAGGTCTAGGGCAGACTTGTTACCTGCCTGGCCCTTAGTGTGTTGCTTACTTTCCCTGTGTATCTTTTCTCCTCTTCTCCAAATGGTGGTAGTCCAGCATTACTTGAACACTTTAGTGAAATGGGAGCCCTGTCTCCTGAGGAAATCAATTTATGAAGAGGGGTAATTGCTGAACTCTTCTTCCCTGTGGTGAGCCAGAATATACCTTTCTAAAACTACCTTGTGGTTGCAGTTCCATCCTCAGAAACTAATCAAGCAAATTGAATTCTTCTTTTGGACCACTTCTTCTCCCTTGTCTCTTACACCCTCCTACTTAAAAAATCCAGACTAAACAAATAGTCTGTTTTTCTTCAGTCATTTATTATATAGTGTAGCTTTGATTGCTCTTTACTATCCTTGCTGTCATCCTATGGATGAGAGCTATTGTTTTCCTTGAGTATGGTAGCCAGACTGATTGATATTTGTAGAAGAGAGACGTTCTTCCTTTGCCCTGGAAGCATTCTATTAACGTCCTCAGAGGGCATATTTGATTTAGTCAGCCATATTATACTACTGAGTCTTGAGCCACTGTTACCCACCTCTACTTCATTCTGTCCTTATGCTTTTGGTTCGCTTAGACACTTACGTGGAAGGAAAAAAAAAAGAACGTTTTTTTTTGTTTGTTTTTTTTAAAGATTTTATTTATTTATTTGACAGAGATCACAAGTAGGCAGAGAGGCAGGCAGAGAGAGAGAGGAGGAAGCAGGCTCCCCACTGAGCAGGGAGCCCGATGCGGGCCTCGATCCCAGGACCCTGAGATCATGACCTGAGCCGAAGGCAGAGGCTTTAACCCACTGAGCCACCCAGGCGCCCAAAAAAAGAACGTTTTCATGTAAAAATATCAACGTGTGTGAATTCCCATACTGAAAGATACTGGGAATGGATGTTACCAAGATGGAGACAATGTTGTCCCATGAAAACTGAAGAATTTGCCATTTCTGTGGACTCACACTGACCAGTAGTCTCCTATCCTTTGCCTCAGTTTTTATTTCATTGAGTGCTACCTTACTATTCTCCATACTATGCCATTACTAATTCCCCACTCATTTTCTTCTTGGTAATAGTGGAAAGAACCTGACCTGCTAAGCAGGAGACCTGAATTCCAGATCTTACATTAATCCTTACTTTCTCTTTTTCACTTAGAGTAGGAGGTCTTTCTATAAAGAACACACCAAAATTTTCAAAACTTGTTAAGATTATAATTTTTGGTCATAATATGTGATATTTAATTGTCAATTATATTTTTAATTTTAATCTTTACTTTGTGACAATAATGTGGACCTGGGGGTTGTATGGCTATTAACTTTATAGAAATATTTATTCATCTTTTTAAGAGCACATTTTTCCACTAAGGTGAGCTCTATCTATAACTGAAAGCCTGAATCCTACAAACAGACACAATTTTTTTTACTTTTTAAAAATTTTTTTTTCTTTAAAGGGCCTAAATCATGAAGAATATATTAAACTTTAAGGTCATTTCAGCTGGTTAACAGGGATTAGTATTTTAGTAACTAGGAAGTAGTTTACATCTGAAGAGATGTTTGAACAAGGAGAGAAATGGTCCCACAAACTTCTAGATGGGAAAATATGAGTATTCTAGAACGTCATTTTCAAAAAATGCAAGACACATTTCTCTTGATGTGAGAATAAGATATTAGGATCTGTGTTTCTGTTTTTTAATCTAAGATATGCTGTACTAATATTTCGTGTATGGCTTGACATTAGTGCCCTAACTTTATCCTTATGTATATCAAGTCTCACAGAATATATGAAAATCCCTGCAAAAATAGTGAGAGTTACAGGAATGTATAGAAGTTAACAGTGGCATCTCACTTTTCATTTGTTAGCTTTAAATGCATTTTTAATATAGTGCAGTTTAAACGTGTCAGGATTTATGGATTATGTTACCTTAAATTATTACATTCATTCCTTCAATGAATTTTTATTGATCCACATGCTATGTGCCAGTCACTGTTCTAAGTGCTATGAAAGACAGCAGTGAACAAATAATACTTTTCTATTCTCATGAAGATCACATTTGAGCGAAGAGAGACAATGAAAAAATAAAATATGTCAGGTGAGGATAAGTGCTGGGAAGATGATGAAAGCAGGGGAAAGGGATAGAGAATGTGGAGGGAAGGGTGTTCTCTTTTATGTAGGGTGGTCAGGGAACACAGTGAACAGAAACCAGAAGGCAGTGCAGGAGGCTAAGCCATGCAAATAGTAAAAACAAGTCCCAAAGTCTTAGAAGTAAGAATATCAAGGTATAGTAAAAAGATGTGGTTCAAATAGAATGAGCCAAAGAGAGAGTGGTTGGATGAAACGTTTTGTAGAATCTTTACAATACTTTTTAATATGATGGGAACAATAATAAAAACTTCTTGTGCAAAATAGGGTCAGTGATTATTATTGCAGCAAAGTATTTAAGAATGGTCTAACATAAGGCTGAGTTACTTGTTTGTGTTTTACATGAAACAAGTGTTCCAAAGTTTCTGGTCTTTTTAATGATGGTAAGCCAGGATTTACAAGGGATACATTACCTAACAGATATTTTTGAAAAAAGAAATCCCTTTCAGCTATCCTGGGAGAAAGTAACATTTTAACAATGCAAGAGAGTAACTGCTTTTTGAAAGAAAATTGTGCTGTGGAGAGAGCATTTTGAAAGAAGTTCGGGAATGTTTTCATACCTTTTTTTTAACTGCAAACAATATAAATTGGTCAGCTCAAACCTCATATATAAATTTTAAAAACTCTGGAATTAGAATTCTTTAAACTCTTCATAAGTCTTCTAGAATTTCAGTAGGTTTTGAATTTACTTGTTAAAATATAAAACTATAACACCTATTATTATTAGTGTACAATAATTGAGAGCCAGGGAGATGAAAATATACTAGGTAAGTCTCATCAAAAATTTGTATAATTGGTAGATGAAAATGAAAAATGAGTTTGTATTTAGTAAGCCCAAAAATGCACTTACTTTTATGACTACTTCTCATGAGTTCCCTTTTTCAGCAATAGCAAATGCTAAATCAGGTTTTAAAAAGCCCAAGCTTAGAATTAGATTTTTAAATCACTATTATACTAAATGATTTTTAGTGAAGCATATTAAATCACATCTTTCCCACTCTATAAAAACAAGATGATTTATGTTTAAGAAATTTACAAATATATATTTTAATATATATACTTATCTCTTTAAAAACTGTTTATTATAAAAACAACAGTTAAAATTTATGAGGAAATATATATGCTTATGTAAAATTTTCCTGTTTATAAGGAAGATCTGCAGGTGAAAAGAATTTGGAAGTCATTATTCTAGATGTTTATTAATGTTCTTGATCCAGGGAATAAATAACTGTACCTAAACTGTAAGTCTGAACTCTGCACAGGTACTTAAGTTTCAAAGGGACCATGTATAACTTGAGAAAGCATCTAATTTGGTTTTAGTCACTGTGTATTTAATTTTGAAATTTCAAATAACTTCAAAATGGGAAGATTGTCAAATAGGAGGTATGGGTTTTTTTAACAAACTAAAAGTTGAGAAATACAGATTTAAAACTTTACAAGTTGTAGTTTGGCTTTTGAAAATGTCTCAACTTCTAAGTGGCCATGGTTAAAGACCTATTTAAGGAGCTGAGGAGAGGGTTAATGAGAGAAGGGATGGGAGGTAAGGACCAGAGGGTCTCTACCACTGAAATGTGGTGGTAGTTTGTGATACCTGTGTATGGGATATCATTTCTATATGGTTATTTTTAATAACTGTTAAGTACATTTTCAACTGTAATTAATAGTTTATAGAAAGGATTTTATAGAAAGGATTTTTTGACATGATTTTTATTAGTCTCAGAAATTTGGATCCAGTGTGTGCTTTGGATTTTGTTTCTGTTTTTGTTTGTTTTGATAGGCAGTCCATAGGAAGTAGCTTCGTAACTTGTAAGTTCTCCCTGGCTAATATTCCCAAAGAGGAAATGTTATATTTGTTATGTGTTGTTGAATAATTCTGAATTCCCTTTACATTGAAATAGTTGTAATCACTACAGAGTGACAAGTTAATTCCTTCTATCTGAAATCACAAAATCTTTTAGATCAGAGGAAAGGAGGCTTTTTTCCTGCTAAGAGCAATAGATCCACTGAGTTTAGAAAAAGAAAAAAATCGAAGGCCATATATTAAAATGCAAAAGCAACTTTAACTTATTTCATTTCAAACCTTCCCTGTGGGTAATTTATATGGAATGTTTTAAAATTATTTTAATGACTTTCAACTTGGGAGAGTATGCCTATATCACTGTCCTTAAAAAAGGATTGTAAGGATGAGGGTCATGCAAAGAAGGCAGAGAACAACAGAGGAACTGAGGTTCCGAGAAGTACTATGAAGGTAAACACTTATCACAGTACTGCCCACTTTGAGTTCAGTCTTGTTATTCCTTGAAATTCTGATGCTCTTCTAAGATCTTCTCATGGCTACTCATCTGCTGTACATCTGAGTTTCTGTGCAGAGACTACGCTTGGCAGGCCAGTTACAGCAGCTGCAGGTTAGTGGGAATTGTTCTCTGTGCTCCTTTGGCGGTAATGGTAGCATTGTTACTCTGCACAGAATCACAGACTAAATTCAGCCTTGCACATCTTTTTATCTGTCTTTTCTGGACTCATTAAGTGTTGTCTGTTAATGTGTAGGTCTTTAAGAGTATAGTTCTTACACTTTAAAGTGTTTGGGTGGGGCACGTTACTTTATTGTAGGTATATTTTGTGAGGCATGACTAGATTTACCTAATTTCATTTTAAAGTGAGTGCCTTCTACAAAGTGCCCTGTCAAAATGAGCCCTTAATTCTCCAGAGCTCATAAGCTCAGACCACATATGAGTCCCTGTGGGATTCATCAAGTTCCTCTGAATATGTTTTTTCTTGTTTACATTGCCCTAAATTTTGATGTGGAGCTGAACCACACAGACCCTTTAGCTTTCATGAAATCTAATTCTCATTCTGACAGCATCATGCACATCTAGTTTAGGAAAGAGCAGAAGACTCCTGCTGATCAGACTAGAGAAACTTCATGGTATATATTTTGACAGGCAGGCTTGCCTGGGTGAGTGAACTTCTAGTCTAAAAATGGTCTAAAAACACCTCTGGGTTGCTGCTTCTGACAAAACTGGTTTGAGATTGGAACCAACAGATTTTGATGCTGGTAAGGATGTCTAAAACTGAGATGCCAACTAGTGACAGTGTCTCCACTACTTCCTAGCTTTGTGACTTGGGTGACTTACTTAACCTCTTTGTGCCTTAGTTCTTCCATCTACAAAATGGATATAGTAATTGTACTTGTCTAGTACTTAATATCACTGTATTAGTACGAAGTAATGTAATACGTGTATGTGCTTTAGCATAGTATCTGGCACATAGTAAGTTCTCAATAAATGCTAGTTGCTGTTATTAATATTATCCCATGTAAAGTCTTTGTTCAGCTTATCTTTTACTTTTCAGTCCAGGGTCCAGAAATGCACAGTTCTTTACCTTGAATTTTTGCTTAATAAAAATTGTAGAATGCCAAGTTTAAAAGTCTATATGTAGACTGACTTGCTAGAAACAACCATCTGGAACATGGTGGGGGGGATCACCAATCTTATTTATACAGTTGTAAATATATTCATAAGTGTTTAACAGTAAAGGAAAATATTGTATGGTCACTATGTAGACTTATGATCTAATATTTGCTCATTTATTCCTCCTTCATGTCAGAAACCTTATTTTCTTGGTAGTTTTGTTCTAACAAATACAAGAAAACAACTGACAGTAATATTGATGCATTCAAGATTGGTTACATGAAGTCCTGAAAGAGGTGAAACTGAATTTGGATATCACAACTTTTGGTTTTGACAAAAAAAAATTTAGGCCCTCTGACTTCTAAGGATAAGTAAAGGGAAAAGGAATGTGATTGTTGTGCTTGTCTCCCATAAAAATTGACTTTTTTCTACTGAAGCATGTGTAAGGTTTATATATGTCCTTTTATATTTCACTTTTTCTTAAAATTCATAAAAATTTTATGGGAACTAAACTCGATTATCAAGATAAAGTTCTTCTTTATTTTCAGATTTCAACAATTGCAGAAAGTGAAGATTCACAGGAGTCAGTGGATAGTGTAACTGATTCCCAAAAACGAAGAGAAATTCTTTCAAGGAGGCCTTCCTACAGGTATGGAATGTAATAGTTAAAAAGAATTTAGAATCAAAGATGTCAGTAAGCCTTAGGGACTTAGCAGTGAAAAGATGTCAGAAGATTGGGACACCTGGTGGCTTAGTCAGTTAAATGTCTGCCTTTGGCTCAGCTCATGATCCCGGGGTCCTGGGATCGAGTCCCACATCGGGCTCCCTGCTCAGCGGGGAGCCTGCTTCTCCCTCCACCTGCCACTCCCCCTGTTTGTGCTCTCTCTCTGACAAATAAATAAATTCTTTAAGAAAAAGAAAAAGATGTCAGAAGACCAATTAGGTACTCAGTTCGGGACCACAGAATTTATTTCATCTTGAGGTACTTCTCTCTCTCAAATTGAAGTTTATTGTACAGAATAAGAACTTTTTACTCTGAACAGTCCTGGATCAACAGTGATTTTTTTTTTTTGTTTCTGTTCTGTTTTTGTAGACTATGCCAGCTGCTGCTTTTCTGTTAAAAAATTTGGAATATAGGGACACCTAGGTGGCTCAGTTGGTTAACCATCTGCCTTCATCTCAGTTCTTGATCCCAGGGTTCTGAGATCGAGCCCCGCATCAGGCTCTCTGCTCAGCGGGCAGCCTGCTTCTCCGTCCCACTCCCCCTGCTGTGTTCCCTTTCTCGCTATGTCTCTCTCTCTCTCTGTCAAATAAATAAATAAATAAGATCTTTAAAAAAAAAAGTTTGGAATATATTTCATTAAGTTATAGCATTTCTAGTTATTTGTCAGTTCTGACACTATTTAACAGTGCATTTGCAAAACCTCATGCCATGGTATTTAGTAGATAACTATTTATTAATTTAATATTTGTTTCAGGGTGATACTTTGCTGATATGCCCTAATTTTGGGGCACCCTACTATAGTTTTTATGTTTAGTTGTGGAGGTTGCCTAGTCCGTGACCTGCCTCCAAGATATACCAAAACCATTTTTTTATTATGTAGAAATCGGCTCCATGCTAAATATCTCCAGGAAGAGCAATTCCATAAATATTCGTAAACTTACTTCAAAGTTCAATAAATTTCAGATTTCTAATATTTCGTCTTGTTATTAGCCTGAGTTATTTTTATTTTTCGAAGGGATGGTTAAAAAATTTTTTTCCATTTGACTACTACTACTCTTTTATCACAATTAAATGAAGGATCCTAAATGAGTATCAATAAACGGATTTTGAGGTCTTAAGAAATTTTGTTACCAAGTATATGTTGTACGCATTTATGCTCATAATTTTTTTTTAATATAGCTACTTTTAGATTTGAACTTTGAAATATATCTCATGTTAGTTTTAACACTTTTAATCTTGAAGCAAATCCAACCAGGTTTTGGAGCCACAAGCCTTCTCTGTATATAAATTCCAAATAGTTGTAAATAAGTTCTGTAAATTCTAGTTGTAGACCTTATAAAATTAAGAGCTTTAGGGCGCCTGCGTGGCTCAGTTGGTTAAGTGTCCGACTCTTGAGTTTATTTCAGGGTCGAGAGGTCAAGCCCTGAGTCAGGCTCCACGCTCAGCTTGGAGTCTGCTTGATATTCTCTCTCTCCCATTCCCTCTGCCCCTTCACCCACTTGTGCTCTTTTTCTCTCTAAATAAATAAAGTCTTAAAAATATAAAATAAAATAGCTTTATGCTGAAAAAGATCTTTCGTTATAACCTATATCCTAGCAAAGATCATTTAAATAGTAACACCTTAATTCATAATCAGATAGAAGATGCCTGAGACCACACATGTGTAGAGAGTTACATTCATGAAAGATAGTGTATCTTCCCTTAAAATCATTATGTATCATTTTATTTTAGGCTTATAAATTCTTTTTTTTTTCAGGCTTATAAATTCTTGAAACATAGCTTTTATGTCTTGACTATAACAAGATCTTTAACAGAATTCTTATGATACACTTGTCAAGGTTGGAGAAATGGGGATTAATTGATATACCCAGCTTTATAGTGATTAAATTATACACAGAGAAAGTTCTTGAAGGGCTCTCACTTGGATTCCCCGGCTTGGTATTTTTACCAGCAGTTCAGCTGAAGAACATAGAAGCCATGGTTATCAGATTTGCAAGTGATAGAATTTTAAGGGAGAAGCGCCCTAATGGATACAAGAACAAGTACTTTGAAAGATCATAGCAGCCAAGGAAAACTATCAGTTGTTGATGATAATTATAAAATTTCTGAAATTGAGCTTAAAATAAAATCAGTTAAGTATAAATTCTGGATTAAGAATTCATTTTTAAAAGATAATTATGTTCTTTAATTATCATTAATAGTTATGTATGGCATGCATGTATATATATATATGTATATGTGTGTGTGTGTGTGTGTGTGTATGTATGTGTATATATATATATGGTTGCCAAAAAAGCCAGTATACCATAAGGCTACATTGGTAAAAACCTAGTGTCTAGATTAAGGGAGGGAATTAATCTCACTGCTCAGACCACATCTGGAATATACTGTGAGAGAAAGTGAAATGTATGTCCAAGGTACAAGAATAACCAGAATGGTCTAGAACAACAATATCAGATACTAGAAAGAGAAGACAAGATATGATCACTGGCTTCATGGAAAAGAGAAGATTTATTTGCAGGTCTAGAGTAGTAGCTTTTAAACTTTCATTTTTTACCACAGTCCACAATAAGAAATGTATCTTTACATTTTTCTCTGTAAATACATACAGTTATCCATATTCATTTACACACACACACAGGTACACACATACTTCTACCTATATATAGGCATCTGAAGCAAAATATACAGCAGTACTCACTTATCATGTATGATGTTCAGCTGTTTTTTTTATTTGTTTCACATTGGTTGCAACATACATAACTCTTTTCGTGGCACACGTATGGGTTGTGATCTAAGTTTGAAAAACGTTGCACTGAGGACCAGTACTATTCAAAATGTGGTCCAGAGACCACACTGGCAAATCAGAATCTGGTTAGAAGTACAAATTCTCAGGCCCCTACCCCATACCCTCATGAATTAGAATCTGTGGACTGGGGACCCCAGAATCTGTTTTGACATGCTCTTCAAGTGCTTTTTCAGTGCTAAAGTTTGAAATGATGCTCTAGAGCAGTGATGCCCAGAGTATGATTTTTTTTTTTAAGATTGATTTATTTATTTGAGAAAAAGCACACGCATGGGCGAAGGGGCAGAGGAAGAGAATCTTCAAGCAGAACCCCATGCAGGCCTCCATCCCACGTTCCATGAGATCACAACCTGAGCCAAAACCCAGAGTTGGACACTCAACCGAGTCACCAGGTGCCCCCAGAGTTGATCTTTTAACCAACTGTCAGTCTATACGCTGTTTAAAATAGTTGTGTTTCGGGCGCCTGGGTGGCTCAGTGGGTTAATGCCTCTGCTTTCGGCTCAGGTCATGATCTCAGGGTCCTGGGATCGAGGCCCGCATCGGACTCCCTGCTCAGCGGGGAGCCTGCTTCCCCCTCTCTCTCTCTGCCTGCCTCTCTGCCTCCTTGTGATCTCTCTCCCTCTGTGAAATAAATAAATAAAATCTTTAAAAAAAAAAAAAATAGTTGTGTTTCTCATTCGCTAAGAGAGAAGGGAGAGAAAATCATCCTTATGGTAAGAATAGGAAATTTGCTAAATGAAAACAAGCAGATGTGGAAAAGAAATGAGTAACAAGTCTGAGTAATGAGATATACAATTAGTGGAATTAAGAAAAGCAACAGCCAGTAAGTGGGATAAACTAGATAGAGTAGCTGATGAGAGGATTGGTAAATTGGAAGGGAACTAAGAAATGGAGAACAGAAATACAGAGAAAATGGGAAAGACGGGTGAAAAGTCATGGGAAATAGAGTGAGGCTCTCCAGTAGAAGAAGCGTTTATAGAATTTCCAGGGGGGAAATTGGGCCAAAATAAATATTGAAAGAGGTAATAGTAGAATATTTTCTACAATTCCAG
Organism: Ailurus styani; assembly: GCA_002007465.1. Taxonomy (NCBI): domain Eukaryota; kingdom Metazoa; phylum Chordata; class Mammalia; order Carnivora; family Ailuridae; genus Ailurus; species Ailurus styani. The sequence goes on from LNAC01000199.1 coordinate 206,846, forward strand.
TAAAGGTAATTACATGGGTAAATATAAAAGCCAATATTATAATACTTTGCTTTGAAACTTTTTTCCTGCATGATTAGAAAGACAAATGCATAAAATAATAATTAGGACTTTGTTAATGAGCACACAGTGTATGAAAATGTAATTGTGACTGTAGCAACATAAAGCAGCAGGGTTTGGGTAGAGTGTTGAAGCTAAATTATTAATTCATACTGGTTTGTTAGAAGTTTAAGATGTCAGAAATTACTTGGGTTGGGTTTTTCCCCCTCTTCTGTGATTATGTTACTCATTTGAAATACAGTAAGGTTCATTTTTTTATTTCTATTCCATTTTAGAATTTTTCCTCCATCCTTCTTGATATTATTTTTTAATATGTGAAAAATGAACATGGTTCTTTCAAAAGTCAGAATTGTACCAAAAAATACACACACTCAGAAGTACCCCCTTGAAATTTTTTCCTTTTTTACTTCCTTCTTACCAATCCCAGTAGAGTAAGCAGTCTCATTAACGCCATCTGATTTATCCTTTCTGAGTTTCTTTTTCAATAGAAGAGCAATTACATATATATTATTTTACCTTCTTTCTTATTAAAAAAGGTACCATTCTATACCCATTATCTGGATAAACTATAGTTTATTCAGCCACTCTCCTATGTAGAAGCATATAGATTGTTTCCAGTAGTTTGCAGTTACAAACAGTGCTACCATGAATAACCTTATGTGTATGTATTTTTGTACTGTAGCAAGTATATCTTTAAGGATACATTCTTGGAAGTAAGATTGCTATGTAAAGATACAGTTTTGTTACATGTCACCGAATTCATTCCATAAGGGTTGTGCCAATTTTATGCTCATAACAGTGAGAGTGTCTGTTTTCTCAGTTTTGCTAAGAGAATGTATTGTTAAACTTTTTTTTTTTTACTTTTTGCTAGTCTGAGTTGAAAAGTTTAAAATCAGGTTTTTAGTCTTTGTTATTTTTTTGCCTAAATTTTTACGAGTTCTTTATATATCGAGGCTGTTGGCCCTTTATCTGTAATATATGTAAACATTTTCTCCTAGTATTGTTGATCATCTTTTAACTTTGTTTTTGGTGTTCTTTGCCCTGCAAAAGAATTTTTTTACTGTAGTCAGTGTTATTAATCTCTGCTTACACCTCTATTTCCAATCACAGTCTTCCTTTTCATTTAGATTAAAGAGGAATTCATCTCTCTCTTTTTTTTTTCCCTAGTCCTTGTGTGATTTCATTTTGACATACAGATCTCTCATCCATGTATAGTCTGTTCTTGTTCTTACATTTTAAACTGCTGTCCTGGGGCACCTGGGTGGCTTAGTCAGTTAAGACTCCCAACTCTTGATTTTGGCTCAGGTCATGATCCTCAGGATCATGAGATTGAGCCCTGCGTGGGGCTCCAGACTCAGCACCAAGTCTCCTTGTCCCTCTCCCTCTGCTGCTTTCCCCGCCCACGGGCCCTCTTTTTCTCTCTCTCTATCAAGTAAATAAATACAGTCTTTTAACTGTTGTGCTAAGTACTAGCAGCTTTCTGCCCATTTTCTTTTCCTATTATGTATATTTAGCCATTAAATGTTATTTTCACTTTAGTTAATATAGTTTTCTATCTTTCTAGGAAAATTTTGAATGACTTATCCTCAGATGCACCAGGAGTGCCAAGGATTGAAGAAGAGAAGTCTGAAGAGGAGACTTCAGCACCTGCCATCACCACTGTAACGGTGCCAACTCCGATTTACCAAACTAGCAGCGGACAGTATAGTGAGTAAAAGATATTTCTGCTTTGGAAAGTGAGATAAAAAATACTAATGGCTGCATTCTCCCTAAAGGAATCCTATAAGTGCCAACCCTTTTCTCAGTTATTATATTTCCTTTACTGTTCAGTATGCAAACTACTGTAACAGAAGTATTTTCTTTTCTTCAGGGTTTTTGTTAGTATTGCTGAAGCACGTTAGCCCTTTAGGTGGTCCTTTGTTTTGTGCAGATGCCCCAAGAGTCTTGGAAGTTTTTGAACCACTGCTTGAAACTCTAGATTTAGTCCTTGTGTAATCTATGATGTTAATAAAGGAAGTACTTTTTCAGATAAGATAACCATTCTTTGATTATGTTTAAGGACAAAAATGGTCTCATTATTCATCTATTTTATTAATTGATCTTTCCTTCTAAAAGTAGCATTTTGAAGTCATAGTTAAAGTTTTGTGGTTGTAGTCTATCACCACATTCAATTATTCTCTTTAATATAAAAAGGTAATGTAGTGAATTATGGTAACATAGGCATAAGGACTGCTGAAACTGGCTCACAGAAAGCAAAGATTTTTTGTGTAAAATTAAAGTTTCCATTTCTGTTATGTTTCTGTCTGACAGTTAGGTCTCTCTTCTTATCTTTCGCCCAAATCTGTTAACAAAGTCTTTCCCATTCTGCTCTTGCTTAATGAGAGGCATTTATGTAAATGACATGTTTTTCTGTCTGTTCCTAATAACCTTTTGACCCCAGAGGACCTCTTACATAGATTCGTTCATTTTGATTTGTTCATAAAATCTAGTACTTCCCATTATGTAGTTTTCTCCCTTTTGACTCCAGAGTGCCTCTTACATAGATTCCTTCATTTTGATTTGTTCATTAAATCCAGTACTTCACATTATGTAGTTTTCCCCCTTTTTCCTCCTTACTACAAATTAAATGTACACATGGAGACTCCCTTGTTGCATTAATTTCCTAACACCCTGGGGTGGTCTGTGTCAGGAATATGTGTAAAACTTTGACTCCCAAGTTAATAGTTTTCACAGTACAGCTCAACCTTGGTTTACATAACTAATTTGCATTCTAACTGTATTAAAAACAGATTCCCAAGTACCAGACTTTTTAACTCTCCCAAAGCTGAAACTTGGGAAGGTGAGCAGAAGGATCACATTTTTTACTAAGCTTCCTATCCACTCTGTGCTTACTGGAGTTCAGTCCCCTTTTTCCTTCTTGAGTTCTTTGTTGACAGAGGTAAACAGGTACTATCTATGGACATGGATGTGTGTATTTTTAGCCTTATATCAAAATAATTTGAGTTACTCCAGATGTGTGCATGCTAAGACATTGATACATGAACTTTACTTTCCCCCCGCCTCAACAGAAACCTGAGGGATACAACATACTTCTGTTAATGAAAGTGATTCAGTTTTTGCAGGGATTCTCACTTGGAGGAGAAAGCATGCTCTTTTGGAAATAGGTACATCAGAATCTCAAACAGGGAAGTGAAATTTAGAAATGTGTATGTTTAATTTGACACACCACTCTCCTCCAGCAACTAAAAATTGCTGGTTTTAAAAGGTTAATACTTTCAGATTTTTAAAGCTTTATTACGTTATCTGTATCCCTTATTTACACATAGAACCTTGACAGAATTGATGTAACATGTTCTTAATTGTCATTAAGAATCAATCTAATGACTACTTAAATATATACAACATTATATATTTCTTAACTTATAATCCTTTTCATCTCTCCCTAGTAGTTAAAAGTTTGGTGTATATCCATTCTTTTTCATTCAATTTATACATAAATATATTACCATGTATTTTGATACAAGTGAGACCTATATTATGTACTATAGACAAATGTATATATACAGATATATATTATTTAACAGCTATATTGTGTTTTACTGTATAAATACAACTTTTATTTAAACATTCTCTTACCCTTTAATATTCCCTCTCCACCCCCCCACACACTGATGAACATTTAAGGCATTTTTACTGTTTCAAACACTGTAACATGCACATTCTTACATATGTAGTAGGGTCTCAGTGGAATAGCATCCAAAGAGTGAAATTATTGAATCAAACCACATCCTGCCCAATTTCCCTTCCCAGTGTCTACCAGTTTGTATTCCTTCCATAAATTGGTGTTTTGTTTTGTTTTTTTTAATTTTAAATGCTGTTAGTAGTTTTATCCATTTCTTGGTTCACTGTTCTTGATAAAGTCTTATTTGAGAAATTCTGTTCTAAGGTAGAAACACATGTGTCTATCATTTTGAACTTGAATTTTTTGTTTCACTAAATTCTTTGTTTCACTAAAGTGTAACCCATGATGTTTTCCTTTTTACTTTGGCTACTGAGAATTGGCTAAGTTCATGTTTAATTGTATTCTCTTCTTCCTCTAGATTTTCTGGTAGAATCTCTGTGGTAGAGACACATCAGTTACTTGACTTCTAGCTTCCTCTTCTTGTTTTAATGAATTTAGTTTTATTGAAAGCCATCTCAAATCCTTTTGGAATAATCAAGTATATAAACATGTATTATAGAGAAAAACACATCTGATAAGATCAGACTTCCATTTTCAGAATATTTCCACATATATGATCTCATTTGATTTTTATAGTTGTATTTAGTGCCTAGAACCAGGTATTTTCATTTTATACGAGAGAGAACAGATTCAAATAATCAATTTAGTGATGGAATCTGGATTAGAACCCAGGTCTGATACCTAGTTTCCTACTTCTTTTCTCCCACCTTGAGTTCATTGTTATATAGCCAAGAAGAAAGCTGTTTATGTTAAATGCAATGGAATTTGCTTATTAACTCTATATGAGAAATGGTGGTTTAATTCTGTTAATTCCTTCTGATTCCTTCAAGTTACCTGCAATATTAATCTCAGAATAGTTCTTACATATTCCTTTTTAATTGTCTAAGATAAGTAAAACTTACAGAAATGGCTAAAGTGAATAGATTGTGTATGCTAGTATCTTAATTTCCATAGGTATCATGTGTCATTTGCTAAACCAAATCATACTTATTTACTGTTACTATTTCTTGATCGAAGAGTAGATAATCAATTTTCCTTATATAGGTGACTCAGGATATTAGTTACCTAGAGATGGCTAACAAATGATCCCAAATAATTTCCTTCTAACAGATTAAAAAAAAAAAGGAACATGTGTAAGTCACACGTGTTTGTTGACTTATTCAGTTAAAATCCATTATGCAATTTTATATGTAATATTGTGATTTTTAGTCCCCTCTCCAGAAAACTTTAAGAGGCAGTGTCTAGAGAGGATCCAACTGCCTATCTTGACGCTAGTATCTGAAGGATTGCTTTGTTCAAATGAAATAATAACCTACTTCTTTCTATTAACTTTTTCTATGTACTGTAGCATAAAGGTGAATTCATTTTTTTAATAAAGTGAAATATCTTTTAGTAGGAGCCAAAGTTGATTATTTCATAATAGATGAATGATATGAATGATTTGTGGTTAATTAGTGAATAATCAAAGAATCCTGTATGAGAATGCATGGATATTTAACTTATAGTTTCTGCATTGCTAGCTGAGTTAGAGAACAGAATGCACTACTGAACTGTTTTTATTTAATTATGTATTAAAATAACCATTTATTGAGCGCCTATTACTGCCCATTTCTGTGCTAATAAGTATGTGAAAGTAGAGAAGAAAAATCACATTTCTTACCTTCAAGAAATTTATTTGCTGGTGGAACAGCAAATATTAAACAGTTAAAATATTGCCTAAGTAAGACTAGAATAAAGGAAGTATGGATCACAATATGGTACCTCTTCTAAACCAAACAACTTTGAAAGGAATTTAACATCTTCTTATTTATTCTTTTTTAAAAAAATTGTTAATGGGTATTTTTATAAATTATAATACAGTTCGTAGAGTGCATTTGTATTATAGCAATTGGATGTGGGTTTCCAGAGCAGAAAGTTACCTGAGTATACCAAATCTTTCTTGGCAGTGTTATTTGTTATAATAATTTCTCCTACATTATTTCTTACACATTATTCTACTTTGAATTTAGTGTGTTGTAAAAGTCTTACATGGTATTAATTAAACTGACAACAATAAAATCCATTGGGTTTTAGTTGCCATTACCCAGGGAGGAGCAATACAACTGGCTAACAATGGTACCGATGGGGTACAGGGCCTGCAAACATTAACCATGACCAATGCAGCCGCCACTCAGCCGGGTACCACCATCCTACAGTATGCACAGACCACTGATGGACAACAGATCTTAGTGCCCAGCAACCAAGTCGTCGTTCAAGGTAAGAGAATTCAGAATTCACAAGTGTGGTAAATTCTTGGAAAGGTTAAAATTTTATAAACTCAGAAAAAGTAAGTATGATACTGCCAAACACTATGAAAATGTAGTTAATTTTTTTCATTATAGATAATGTTCTCCGTGAACTCTTCCATTATTCCAGTTGGACCCAAATGTCATGGCATAAAAACAACTGTCTTCAGTTTTAAAAATATAACATCTTTAAGTCTTTCAGCATTTGGGGATAGGAGAAACAGGATAGGTTACAGGGCAAGCCAGTGAAATCAGGACTTAGGAAAGCTAGATTCTGGATCTAACTACATAGATCTATGTAATCTTGAGTAAGACTCACCTCACTGGGCCTCATTTTTTTTTTTTTTTTAATGTGTCAAATAAAAAGTTATACTAAATCACTGGTGAGAATCTCTGGAGGTTCAGGGCCCCTGGCTGGCTCAGTTGGTGCATGCAACTCGTGATCTTGGGACTGTGAGTTCAAGCCTCACATTAGGTATAGAGCTTACTTTAAAAAAAAATCTTTGAAGGTTCAAAATTCTGTTTCTCTGCTTTTTACTCAGAGGAAATTTGCATCCTCATTTCTAAGATCATCATTTTTTATTTCAAATGAAAACAGTATGTTCTGAAAAATCTTATACCAGTATGCACATCTACTGGTGTATAGGGAAAAAGTGGTAGTTAAATCCTTGATGAACTATAGAAATAGTTTTTTTCTGTTTTTTTTTTTATTTAATTTTCTTGCTTTAGGAATTTTTATGGGTAGGAGTTGACCATTTTTCTTTGAATCCATTTGAATATTTTAAGGATATGATTTATGCCAGATTGAAATTTGCATATTGAGGAAATAATGTTAACATCCATATCTAAAAATATTTCTATTAATAATAATATATTTTGCCTCTGTTAAATAATGACCATTGTACCCCTCAGTATGGATGATAATTTTTGAATAATCCTAAAACACCAACTAGAGAGTCATCATTTATTCTTAAAGGCCCTAATGTATTTACAGAACATATTCTGTTACTAAACAAATAATATTTGAAGAAGATAATATTTTGTTTATTAATGGGAGTAAAACACCTTTTCACTTTACATGCAGGTACTCAAAAATTGTAAAGCAGGATGTCAGTGAATTTGAATTCTGAACGTCAGTTTGAAGATGGTAACATGTTTAGTATATAAATCTTTTCCACTCAAACCACATATTTTAATTGATATTAATAACAAATATGGATAATTTTATAAAGACCTTCAAATTCTCTGATAATGTTAGGTTCTTTATTCTTAGGAGGGCATATTACTAAGTTGTATTTAGAAGCAGTTTGACGGATAATGATTGTGTTTCTTTTTACAAGTGATGGATCACTTAGAAAAATAAACTTCAGTTTATTTAGCAATTAGCATTTACATTAAAACAAGTAATATAATTGGCATCAAGTGGTTCACTTTTTCATACTTTCAGTTTTGTTTCAATTAGAAATTTATAATAGTTGACCATAATGCTTTATTTTCTCTCCCATTTTGCTATTTTATGAAAAATCATGGTCGTTTTTATGTCGTGGCAAGAGTCTACTTGAAATTTTTTAATATGAATTTACCAATATCAAAGGAAGACATTGAGGAGTATACTCTATCTAGGAAGATCATCCAAGCTGTGCCCTACTTACCTTTTAGACTTAAGGTTGGTAAGCATGTTAACAACAGAATAGAACTGCATTCCAATGAAAGATAAATACAAGACCCGGCAGACCTTAGGCTAAGGCTCTTTGACCCAAGTGTCTATACTAATAAATATATTAAATTGAAAATTATTTGTCAGTAATGACCCAAAGAGTGCTGATTCTTTCAGTGTTTTAGTTAGAATTGTGTTCCTTTTTTTCCCTTTCAATCCAAAATGTATGTTTAAATTGATGATTGACACACATAGTTTTACTGAGTCACATGCTTCCATGTCTTATGCCATGTTCACTGTTTTTCTTTTCAGCTGCCTCTGGAGATGTACAGACATACCAGATTCGCACAGCACCCACTAGCACCATCGCCCCTGGAGTTGTTATGGCATCCTCCCCAGCACTTCCTACACAGCCTGCTGAAGAAGCAGCACGAAAGAGAGAGGTTCGCCTAATGAAGAACAGGTACATACATTGCATTTAGGGCGCCTGGGTGGCTCAGTGGGTTAATGCCTCTGCTTTCGGCTCAGGTCATGATCTCAGCGTCCTGGGATTGAGGCCCACATCGGGCTCTCTGCTCAGCGGGGAGCCTGCTTCCTCCTCTCCCTGTCTCTCTGCCTGCCTCTCTGCCTACTTGTAATCTCTCTCTCTGTGTCAAATAAATAAATAAAATCTATTAAAAAAATAAATAAATAAAAAATAAAAAATACATTGCATTTAGTTAGGTTGTGGTAGGTCGGGTCATCTTCAGGTTCTGTCAGACATGAGTCTGATAATAGGATCTTTGCAATGAGTTTTTTTTTTGGTAGAATTGATGGATCTTGCTAAAACTTCTTTAATAAGCTTCACTTATAAAATGGCTAATAGGATTATGGGTCAAATCTTTATTTTTTTAAGATTTTACTTATTTATTTGACAGAGAGAGCACAGGCAGGGGGAGTGGGAGAGGGAGAAGCAGGCCCTCCACTGAGCAGGGAGCCCAGTGCCCTGGGATCATGACCTGAGCCAAAGGCAGATGCTCAACCAACAATCCACCCAGGCGCCCCATGGGTCAATCTTTAATCATAGTTTTCTTTTGTCTAATTTCTCCATGAAAGATTTAATACACAACTCTGTTATATTTTCACTGTGCTCTAACCAGCAGGCTAGCTTATTTAAATACTGTTTCTTTTCATGAATAGTATTGTTCAAGAAGATCAAGGGTTTCAGGTATGTATATTATAATTTTCATTTATATTAAGTTTATTTAAAATAAAGTAAATATGATGGCCAGTCCATGTTTTAATGAACATCATCTTTACTCAAAATTGACAATTTAGCACCTAAAGAGTCTTCAAAATAGATTAAATCTAAGAATACCTTGTTCTTAGACAAAATCTTAGAATAACAATGAAAATGCTACACAACAAAATCTATGAAATGTGGGCAAAGTAATTCTCATAAAGTAAATTTATACCTGTAAATGGTTTTGTCACTGAAAAAAACAGTAAGAGGCACCTGGGTGGCTGAGTTGGTTAAGCATCCGACTCTTGATCTTGGCTCAGGTCATGATCTCAGGGTTGTGATATCAAGCTCCACATTGGGCTCCTAACTGGGTGTGGAGCCTGCTTAAGATTTTCTCTCTCTCTTCCTTTCCCTCTGCTCCCCCCCCCAAGAAAACGAATAAAATATTTTTATTATATTTACTTTAGTATCTTTATTTAGTTTAGGATTTAAATATTTAACTTAGGATTTAACATGGAAATGACCTAAGACAAACCATAGAAAATGAAAATAAAGGTTTATAAAGGTAAAATTTGAAATTGGTGAAAATATTCCTCTGTTCTTGACCCCAAGATTTTTCAAACACTGCAATAAAGTAGAAGAAACATAGGGATAGAATTTAGACAGTCTGGATTTAAGTCCTGGATCTACTCTTCTTGCTGTGGCTTTGGAAGAACATACTAACCCTCTAAACCTCCTTTTTCTTCTTTGTGCCACCCATCCAAACGGCTGTTCTATGATACAAGTATCATTCCTCTCAAAGCACTTTCAGTATAGTGCTCTATCAAAATGATTGTTTTTATGAAGTTTCATGTTTCCACTCAGCTCAACCTCTTTTGTCCCTAAAATATTCTTAGCTGTTACAGAGTATCAGTAAATGACATCTAAGCTATAGGATATGACAGGACTTTTTCTGGGATATTAGGGAAAGAGTTGGAAGTAAGCCAAGTGGTTTATTTGTGCTCTATCAATCTGAGATTTTCCTTAGGTGTTACAATAAAAAACAGAAGCATGAAAAGCTACATTCATTTAAATGTATTATAAATTATATTTTGTATTTAAATCTTTTTAGCTTTAAAATGTTCATAAAGAAAAGTTTAACACTTTGTAAAATTAGAAGCAAGTCCAATTTAGAAGTCTGAAGTAAAGACCAGGTTTTAAAACTTAAGACAATAGCACTTACTAAAGAAACCAGTTCTAAGCCAGACACAGCAGAGCAATCAGATGGAAAAATAAACCTTCTTGATTATAACAGCAGAAGGACTTTATGTTGTGTCCATGTAGTTGGCTCTGTGAAACAGAAATATCCCCCCCCCCTTTTTTTTAAGATTTATTATCTATCCATTTCAGAGAGAGTGAGTGTGAGTAGGGAGAGGACAGAGGGAGAGGACCTTCAAGCAGACTTCCCATGACACGAGATCATGACTTGAGCTGAAACCAAGAGTTGGTCACTCAACCGACTGAGCCACCCAAGTGCCCCAGAGACATTTCCCCTTATACAGAAAAGACTAAGAGGTGGAATAATTAGTGGGTGGGTGAGGAGGTGGCACTATGTCTTGTCTGCTCTGTTGTATGGAGCAGAGAGCTGCCCATTTATAAACACTTGTTCATTTGACTAGCAGACCAAATTTCATTTTTTATTTTTTTATGTATCCCCCCGACCCCCATTCACATATATACCTAGTTAGGGACAGGGCACACATAGCTACAGTTCCTAGCAACCTTTGCTGGTCTGAAATCTGCAGGGAAGCTACCTGATTTAGCATGGACTCTTTAATAAAATACTTTTGCTTGGATTTAGTTTCATTGTAAGGAAACTTCCCATTGACTCTGCTGTAGTTCCCTTTTCCCTATATTCCCACATTACTACTGCTTCCTCTTTTCCAACTTCCATTCACTAAAATCTGTGCTCACCATAGCACTCTTACATCTTTAAAAGACACAGATTCCCTCCCACTTGGCAAGCTGGTATTCTCTTTTCATTTCATTTTACTTTTGTGGAATATTTGACACTTTTGACTTCTCATTCTCTGAACTTTTCTTTGGTTTATTCATCTGGTTTTCTGACTGCTTTTGAAGTTTTCCCTTGGAATGTTCATTCATACCAGTGTATTTCAGGCATCAACTATATGCTTGATACCTTCTAATTTTATATTCTAATTTTACATTCTATATGCTTTGACCTTTTTCCTAAGATACTATTTATTAAGGGCCAGTTTATGCTAGACATTGCACGTAGTTTCTTTACATATTTTATATTCCCTACAATGAGGTAGAAGCTTATCTCCCCTTTATAGAGGAGCTATAGTTCAGAAAGAAGTTAAATGTCTTGCTAAAGGTCACCCCTTTTAAAGAATTTGGTACAGGGTTGCCTGGCTGGTTCAGTCAGTAGAACATGTGACTCTTGATCTTGGGGTTATGAGTGTGAGCCCCACGTTGTGGAGACTGCTTAAAAATAAAATCCTTCAGATTTTTGTTTAAATTGGTAGAGCTAAGGTTTGAGCCTGTGTCTAGGCCCTGTGGACATGTTAATTCTGAGATTTCAGTATATAATTTTCTCCTGCTATACTTCTCAAACCAGAGCATGTGATAGTGTGCTGGAGATAATGTAGCCCCAAGAGGTAAACATGGAATGCTTTCCTCGAATGTTTATCTTGCTCAAAAATTAGAAATATTTTTAAGGTGAGGAGAGATTTAAAAGGTCACATCAGCAGTGGTTGCTTTGGGTTGTGTCCCCAGAATCCCCATTTTAGTTTCCTCTGCCATTAGGGGTACACTTCAGTGGAAAAGTTAGGGGAGCACTCCCCTGAACATACTCACTGGGATGAATGTCCCTTACATGTACCTCAGACACAGCCTGTCTTAAATTAAAATTTGGTGAAAAAAGTTATGATCCCCTTAGGGGCACCTGGGTGGCTCAGTGGGTTAAAGCCTCTGCCTTCAGCTCAGGTCATGATCTCAGGGTCCTGGGATCGAGCCCCGCATCAGGCTCTCTGCTCAGCGGAGAGCCTACTTCCCCCTCTCCCTCCGCCTGCCTCTCTGCCTACTTGTGATCTCTCTGTCAAATAAATAAATAAAAACTTTATAAAAAAAAAAAGTTATGATCCCCAAATTCTACACTGTTCAAATTACCATTTACTCAGAAATGAAGACAAGTGATTAGTGGTCTAAAAGAAAGGATAGGGCGCCTGGGTGGCTCAGTGGGTTAAAGCCTCTGCCTTCGGCTCAGGTCATGATCTCAGGGTCCTGGGATCGAGGCCTGAATCGGGCTCCCTGCTCAGCAGGGAGCCTACTTCCCCCCCCACTCTCTGCCTGCCTCTCTGCCTACTTGTGATCTTTCTCCCTCTGTGAAATAAATAAATAAAATCTTTAAAAAAAAATAAAAAATAAAAAATAATAAAAAAAGAAAGGATAGATGGTTGTTATATTAATTTTTGTTGTTGCAATAAACATCAAAATCTCAGTGTCTTAGAACAACAAACTTTCTTCCTCATGTTATGTTTGACAGCTGCAGGCCAGCTGCTGTGCCTCTCTTTCACATGCTCCCAGCTAAAGGAGGAGCAGCTTTTTTGAGACATGTCATTTTTGTAGCAAAGGAAAAAAGGCAGTGTTTCTTGAAATCCTCTGCTTGATAGTGATGAACATCATGTCCACTTATGCACCATTGGCCAAAGTACAGGCAAGGAAAAGCCCAGTGTCAGTGGAGTGGGAATGTGTGCTCTTCCCATGGGGAAGGAGGAATAAAAAATTATGAAAGTAATGCAGTCTATCATCCTTGTCTTATAATTTTAGAATGCAAGAGTATTTTAATAGATTTCCTAAAGGCAAAATAATAAATGTAAAGGTTAGGTGGGTTTGACTGTATGAAAATATAAAACCTCTGTTTAGCCAAGAGAAAGATAAAGTAGCAAAGCAAACAACAAGCTAGAAACATTTACAAGTTTTACAAGGATTTAGAAGTCAGAAGACTAATGAGTTATGGATATGAATAGGCAGATTCATAGAAACTTGGCTTCCCATTAAGTATAGTTTATTTACATATTTATTTAACTCTAGTATACATTTAAAATAGTTACAGAATTGCTAACTTATATGCCTGTGAGAAACAAATTTACCAAATACAATACAGTATTTGTGTACAGTTCTTTTTGGTTTTTTAGCCTTAAAGTACCAGTGAAAACACTGTTTTCCAAGCTATTTAGATCTGTTCCTTTTTTCCCCCACAAGATTAAGATTATATCACACATTTGTAGTATGGTCATACTCGTCACCATCTTCATTCAATTCTGGGATTGCATGTAGTTTACTATAAAAAGTATAAACGCTATATAGTTCTTTTGGTTTTGACAGATGTATGGTGCCGTTTCTACCCTCACGGTGCCTTACAGAACAGTTACACCACCCTAGAATGAATCTCTTTGATACCCCGTGGGTAGTCTGCTCCTGCCCCCTTTCCCAGACTCTGGAGTGCTGAACTGTTTTCTATCCTTAGGATTTTGCCTTTTCCAGAATCTCATATAATTGGAATCATACAGTATATGTAGCCTTTAGGGTCTGGCTTCTTTCACTTAGCAAAATGCATTCAAGATTTATTGATAGTGTTACATGGATCAGTATTTGGTTTTATTGCTAGTATTCCATTGTACACATATCCTGTGGTTGGTTTGTCTGTTGACCTTGATGTTCATCATAGTTTACTGTTTTAGAGGATTATGAACGAAGTTATTATAAACATATACAGGAGTTAATACGAACTTTCAGTTCACTTGAGTAAATATGTGGGAATGGGCTGTCCAGGTAGAATGGTAAGTGTATATTTAACTTTATAAGAAATTGCCGAATTGTTTTCCAGAGTGGCTGGTGTTCTAATTTATGTTTTACATTTAGGTCTATGATCCCTTTTGAGTTAATTTTTGAATAAGGTGTGAGGTGCGTCATGGTTCATTTTTTGTGTGTGGATATATATTTGTTAAAAAGATTATCCTTTTTGAATTGCCATTGCACCTTTGTCAAAAATCATTTGACTGTATTTGTGTGGGTCTGTTTCTGGCTAGCTTGTTTCATGGGTCTTTGTGTTTATCCTTTAGCCAATACTATGCTGTCTTGACTACTGTAGCTTCATAGGAAGTTTTGAATTTGACAGTGTGAGTCCTCCAACTTTGCTCTTTTATAGAACTGTTTTGGCTGTTCTGGTTCCTTTGCATTTTCATATAAATTTTAGAATTGGTTTGTCCATATCTATAAGAAAGTTTTCTGGGACTTTGATTAGGGTTGTGTTGAGTTTATAAACCAAATTGAGGAGAACTAATATCTTGAAACAATACTGAGTCTTCCATTCTGTGAACACAATGTACTTTCCATTTTTTAGCATATAGATTCTGCACATTTTTTGTTAGATTTATACCTAAATACTTCTGGGATTTTTGTTGTGGTTTTCTTGGGTGATGGGGGGACTATTTAATAGGGATTTCATTCCTGATACTGAAATTTTGTGGCCTTTCTCTCACTTTTTTGTTTAGTCTGGCTAGAAGTTTAAAAATTATTAAAAGCAGACTATGTGGATTTGACCCATGGGTCATAGACGGCTAAACCTTATCTAACCCATGTAAAAGACCAAACAATAAAAAACCAAGACCTAACTATGCTGTTTATAAGAATCTCACTTCAAATATCAAACATAGATAAGTTAGAAGGAAAGGAGTAGAAAAGGATAGACCATGCAGATAGCAATCAAAAGGAAGCTGGAACATTGTCGGGGATTAAAAAAAAAAAGGACCATATATAAAGATAAAAGGATCGTTTCTCTAAAAAGATATAGTAATTCTACATGTATATGCTCCTAACAGAGCTTTAACATAAATGAGGCAAAATCTGATGAAACTAAACAGAGAATTGAATAGTTGAAAATTTCAGGGCAACCCTCTCCGGTCCCCTTCCTCTTCAGGAGCTTTGTACTATCACTTCATCATCAGTCAATAAACCTTGCTTTGCTGCCCACCAAAATAAGAAAAGAAAACTTCAGCATTCTTTTCTCAATGATGACGGAAGATAGAGATAACCTGAATGACATAATCAACCAACTGTACCTATTTGGCATTTTTATGACACTTGTTAATTTAAGAGAATAGAAATAATACAAAGTATGTTCTTGGCCCATAACGCATCCAGGAAAATCCCCAATTGTGTGGAAATAAGTCTAAGTCTATAGGACAAAAAGGAAGTCTCAAAGGAAATATCTTTAAGTACAAATTAAAATATGACAAAAATTCGTGTGAGTTCAATCGGTGTTTAGACGGAAATTTATACCATTAAGTACTTAATGTTAGAAAACAAAGTCTTAAATCAATCATTTATGTCAAGGGTTAGCAAACTATACCTCAATGTCTGTTTTTTATAAAGTTTTACTGGAACATAGCCATGCTCATTCAATTATGTGTTATCCAAGGCTGCTTTCCTGCTACAATAGCAGTAGTTGTGACAGAGCCCATTTGGTCTGAAAAGCCAAAAATATTTACCAAAAAAAAGTTTGCCAACCTAACTTCCATCTTAAGAAACTAGAAAAAGGAGAGCAAATTAAAATCAATAAAACTGTGGGCACCTGGGTGGTTCAGTTGATTGACCGCCTGCCTTCTACTGGGGTCATGATCCCAGGGTCCTGAGGTCAAGTCCCACATCGGGCTTTCTGCTCAGCGGGGAGCCTGCTTCTCCCTCGCCCTCTGCCTGCCACTCCCCCTGCTTGTGCTCTCTCTCTCTCTCTCTTTCTGTCAAATAAATAAATAAAATCTTTTAAAAATAAATAAAATAAAATCGATAAAACTGAAAAGAGGAAAATCAGCGTAACAAAAGGCCAATTGTTTTAAAAAAAAGTACAACTGATAAACTTTGAAGGTAAAAGAGAAAAAAACAGGTAGTTTGGAATTATGGAGGATGCTGAAAACGGAGAGAATAAGAGTATCATATAGAGGCAAAGAACTAGTTCAGTAAATGGAGTAGGATGTTGAGACACATTATGTGAAAGAACTTTTTTCTAAAAATATGCCTATCACATCAATTTCAGAATTTATAAGCCATCTGTTTGCATGAATGCTTAAAATCATAAAATCCTATTTCTGTACTGGAAGAAACATCAGTGGTCAATTTAATCTTCACACCATGTTGTCAAACCAATCCACTAGGAGAGTTCTTTGATTTTCTTCATCTCTTTTTTTTTTTTTAATATTTATATAGAAATTTTTGAGCTTTAAGAAGCATTCTCCCAAGCTAAGGATTTCTTTAAAATTTTTATTTAAAGTTCATTTGTATTCTGTATTACACTCCAAAATATAATAATGCTTTTTTAAATATGAAAATGCTTGCCACCCCTCTGACCCATTAATCGGACTTGGTGCTTTAGAATGACATGGCAGTTTTGTTCCCTGATTCTGCATACTCCTTAATACAAACCTAACAGTCCTAATTGGAGACATCTTAATTAGTCCTTTTTTAGGAAAAAAAAAAGATGTAGAAATAGCTCTTGCCTGATACCTGTTGGAAACTATACAACTAGTTAGTTTCAAAGTCAGGATCTGAACCCAAGATTTCTGATCCTCAGTTTAGAATTCTTGCTGTTATATCATACTATATCAAGTTTGTATCCAAAGTTGTTTATTTTAAACTGTCCCTAACTTGAGCGTCATTCTGTAAGACAGTATGTTACTTGAAATTTATTTGATGTTTTTCCAAAAAAGTATTGTATGCCCATAATCAGCTTGGCAGTTAACTAGTTAGAATTCCTCTTTGAAGAGAGTCTCAATTCACATTTACTATATTGGAAGACTCAAAGGTGTTAAGATTAAAGAAATAAGTTAACTTTCTTAGTCTAGTGTTCCTTTTTTTTCTTTTTCTTTTGGGGAACCTAATCTTTCGCAACACTATACTGTACTGATTTTGCCAGAGCAAAATTAGGAGATACTAACCTATGGGATCATAATAGTTTAACTTTTGGAAACTAGCATGTAGATAGATACAGCATTCATATGAGCACTTGCAGACTAAATTCTCAAATGATGGGGGGGAAAGCAAGGAAAACAAGATGACTCAGCCCTGGGTAAAAGTAGATTTGTCAGTGTGTACCATACATCCTACATGCTCTCTATATTGTTAGATTTTGCCACATACAGAACATCCAGATTGACCTCACAGTCATTCCCACCGTGATCCTTTAGATCACTCATGTCCTCGTCGCACTTCTTGGCTTGTCATCTTCACTGTGCATGAGAATATTGGGCCATTTTTAACTCCTTCCCCCCAAAATTTCCACCAGTGATACAGTGGATCATATATTGTGCATATATGTCATGGATAATGCAACATTAGGTGCAGCTTTTTTTTTATTCCAAAAGTCAGCTTGCTCCTTTTTACTGACTCGGGCTATATGGGGATGAAGACATTAATGAAGGCATTAGAGTTATCTAGATAAAGTTAGAGTGAACACATACATAGCATTTACGAAATGCTGGCCACTATTTCATTCACTTTTTATATATTAATTCCTTTAATCCTTATAAAATTTTTGAGGTAGATAATATTTTCTCTGTTTTGCAGTCAGGAAACTAAGGTTAAGTAATTTGCCTACGGTCATATAATGGGTAAGAGGTAACCATTTAAACCTAAGAAACTGACACTGAAGTTACTACTCTTAAGTGCTGTACTGTACTGCCACTGTTGTAAATGAGTGATTGTAAGTTGCTGCCTATTTTTTAAAGACTTAGAATCTTTTTTTTGGGCACCTGGGTGGCTCAGTGGGTTAAAGCCTCTGCCTTCGGCTCAGGTCATGATCTCAGGGTCCTGGGATCAAGGCCCACATCGGGCTCCCTGCTCAGTGGGGAGCCTGCTTCCTCCTCTCTCTCTGCCTACTTGTGATCTGATCTCTCTCTCTGCGTGAAATAAATAAATAAAATCTTTAAAAAAAAAAAAAAGACTTAGAACCTTTTTGCTTTCAACTCTTATGTTCACTCAGGAATAAGGACCTACCTTATGCCAGTCCCTCGGCTAGTGACTGAGGATATAATATGTGGTCCTTATTCCATAGAGCTAAAAAAATTTACCAGTTTAGACTTTCTAGCTCACTAAAAATATTTTTAATTCTTAATCTGCTAGATTTTTCTAAACAGTTTAATAGTTTTTAATTGTGGTAAAAAACTTAAAATTTACCATCTTAACCACTTTTAAATATACAGTTCAGTAGTTTTAAGTATATTCATATTGTTGTGCAACAGATCTCCAGAACTTTTTTACCTTGCAAAACTGAAACTCTATCAAAAACACATTCCCTCATTTTCTCCTTCTACGAGTCCTTGGCAATTACTATTCTACTTTCTGTTCTTATGCGTTTGACTACTTTGGATACTTCATATAAGTGGAATCATACAGTTGTCTTCTTGTGGCTGGCTTATTTTGCTTATTAGCATTATGTCCTCAAGATTCACCCATGTTGTAGCATTTAGTGGGATTTCCTTCTTTTTTAAGGCTGAATAATATTCCACTGTATGTATATACCACATTTTTAAAATGTATCTATGTGTTAATGAATACTTGGGTTGCTTCCACATCTTGGCTACTGTGGATAATGCTATTATGAACATAGGCATCCGCATATCTCTTCAATATCCTGTTCTGCGTTGTTTGGATATATATCTAAAAGTTAGATTGGTGGATTATAGGGTAATTCTATTTTTAATTTTTTAAGGAATTGCTGTAGTGTTTTCTGTAGTGGCTGGGCCATTTTACAACCCACAAACAGTGCACAGGGTTCACATTTCTTCACATCATGGTCAACGCTGTTTTCTGTCTGGGTTTGGGGGGGGTTGTTTCTTGTTTTGTGTAAATATAGTTGCCATCCTAAAGGTGTGAGGTGGTATCTCATTTGTGGCTTTGATTTGCATTTCTCTAATAATTAGATTGGTGTCGAGCATCTTTTTATATGCTTGTTAGCCATTTGTATATCTTCTTTGGAGAAGTGTCTGTTCAGGTCCTTTCTCATTCTTTAATCAAGTTATTTTGCTAAGTTGTAGAAGTTCTTTGTATGTCCTAGATATTAAGTCCCTATTAGATACATGATTTGCAAGTTTTTTCTCCCATTTTATGGGTTGCCTTTTCACCCTATTGATTGTGTCCCCTTTCGTGCACAGTTTTTAAGTTCGATGTGGCCCCATTTGCTTATTTTTGCTTTTGTTGTCTGCTTTTGGTGGCATAGCAAGAAACCACTGCCAATCCAACGTCTTGAAGCTTTTCCCCTGTTTTCTTCTAAAGTTTTATAGTTTTAGGTTTTATATTTAGTTCTTTAATCCATTTTCAGTTATTTTTTTATATGGTATACGTTAAGGATCCAACTTTATTCTTTTGCATGGGGATATAGTTTTTTCAACATCATTTGTGGAAGAGACTTGTGTTAGACTTTTTTTTTTAATGCCCTGAAATGATGAGTTTATGAGATTTTTCTGTTTAACTTAGGATGTTTTTCACACTGACATTTAGCCTTAAGATTTTCTTAGTTATTGAAAGAACTTAAAGTTTTATAGGTGTGATACAGAACATATCAATAAACAGTGATATAATTTTAAATCGTAAGTGATCATTCAGCCCTTTGTGTTATTTGTGGGATTTTCACATTTGGGTTTTTTTTTTTTTAATCAAACATATGGTATCTTAAAATTTTATATGAGGCCATCTCCAAATCATTCTGTATAGTTTTTTCAAATGCCTAATCTTTAATATATTAAAATATTTGTTACTTTGAGCTAAATATTTAAAAAAACTCTAGCCCAAAATAAATGATATAGAAATAAATGTCACATAATTTTTCCTGTCCTCTTTTGCTCATAGGGAAGCAGCCCGAGAGTGTCGTAGAAAGAAGAAAGAATATGTGAAATGTTTAGAAAACAGAGTGGCAGTGCTTGAAAACCAAAATAAGACACTCATTGAGGAGCTAAAAGCACTTAAGGACCTTTACTGCCACAAATCAGATTAATTTGGGATTTAAATTTTACCTGTTAATGGTGGAAAAGGACTGGCTTGGCCACAACCAGAAAGACGAAATAAACATTTTATTTTCTAAACATTTCTTTTTTTTCTATGCGCAAAACTGCCTGAAAGCAACTACAGAATTTCATTCATTTGTGCTTTTGCATTAAACTGTGAATGTTCCAACACCTGCCTCCACTTCTCCCCTCAAGAAATTTTCAGCACCAGGAATCATGAAGAGACTTCTGCTTTTCATCCCCCTCCCTCTTCAAGAAGTAATAATTTGTTTACTTGTAAATTGATGGGGGAAATGAGGAAAAGAAAATCTTTTTAAAAATGATTTCAAGGTTTGTGCTGAGCTCCTTGATTGCCTTAGGGACAGAATTACCCCAGCCTCTTGAGCTGAAGTAATGTGTGGGCCGCATGCATAAAGTAAGTAAGGTGCAATGAAGAAGTGTTGATTGCCAAATTGACATGTTTCCACATTTTCATTGTGAATTATGTAAAACTGTTAAGAGATATACCCTCTAAAAAAGAATTTTAGTATGGTGTTGAAGAAATTAGGAATGAATTCAGAGTGCTTTCTATGTACATTCTCTTCAATACTGAAAACTTGTCCTTGGTTCTTAAAAACATTCTGTATTAACTATAGCTCTTCCACCATAGGGCAGTTGTTGCTTCTTAATTCAGTTCTGTATGTGTTCAACATTTTTGAATACATTAGAAGAAGTAACCAACTGAATGAAAAAGCATGGTATTTGAATTTTAAATTAAATCGAAGTAAAAGTACAAAGCTTGTTTTAGTTAGTACTAAATTCTTAGTAAAAACATGCTCATTAGTAAACCAGCCCCTTGAGTTATATAACAAGGTTTTTAAATAAATGTTTTTGTCATCACCTTCAAAAAATATTTATGTCACTCATTTACTAAAAAAGATTTTTCTAATTAAATTGTTCCCATTTGCACTTACATTCTACCACCAACAGGAAAGCCTTCAAGATGTTAAATAAAACAAAATGATATATTCGTTTATAAAATGTTATGTGTTGTAGAAAAATACTGATTTGAAATCTTTTCCATATTAACATACTTTAACAGAGTATCTCTAGTGAATTTTTTAATGAAAGAAGTTGTAAGGTATAATTATAAAAAGTACAGTATTAGATGTACACAAGGAAAGTTATTTTCTTCAGACATATTTGAATGACTACTGTACTACAATATTTGGATTGTCACTCTTGCAAAACATTTTTTTGGTTTGTTTTCTCCTAAAAAAGGACAGTTGTGCTTTAGCTTTCCAGTATGCTATATAGCCTTTGTTGTTCTACAAAGGAGCTACCTGTTTAAACCCCTGACTATAACAGTCTGTATTTATATGTATCATACATTGTTTCCAGTACTATTTCTAATTATTACTCATTTTATTCACTAAGCTTGATAAATCTAAAACTTACCCTTTAAAAGAAAAATAGGACTAAGGTGGATTTTAAAAATTGGAGACTGACATAATGTTAGATATAATTTCTCATTTAAGAAGGTTATTCCTTTTAAAAGAAGAGTATAGAAAATTAATGTTTTATATAGTCATGAGTTATTTTTAAACATTTAGTTTGTTAATATGTTAACAAAATATGCAGATGTGGGTGTTATTTGGGTCCATTTTGAAAAGTAAGGTTTTTAATTAATATTTGTATATGGTATATTTTTGTTTGTAACAAACCATTGTCTTTTTTCAAGGATGAACAGAGTTTATGAAGGAGCATCATTCTAAGAATTGAGTGATGTAGTCTTATATTTGGACAATTCACCAGATTCTCAAGAAGGCTTTCAAACGACTGTAAAGTTTGATGTTTATCCTGCTGAGCTAATGGGGAAAGTTGTAGCATAAAAATTATTTGTATACCAGCATAGATATGTCATTTTCCAAAACTTCAACAGAAGCTAAGCAAATCACAAATCTGTTCACAAACTAGAATTCTTAATGAGTCAAATGTTTTGAATGTCATAAACTTTATAAATGAAAATTGCCTAGTATTTAGCAAGTTGTATTCTCTAAACCATTTTCCAAAAGTTGAGGCATTCTGTTTAATTAGAAATTTGGTGGTCCTCTTAGTCCCTGTTAAATCAAGGTAATCACATCTGTATGAGCTGGTTGAATTTATAAGTTTTTATAAATACCAGGTCCTTTGTACCTTGAGGATGATTGCACTGGTTTGAAGTCAGTTACTTCATGGTGAGGTAAGAAAAGTATTCTGTTGCTAAATCTGTTTTAGACCCTTAAAGAGACTTGAAGATATTTCAGTTTATACAGATAAGCAGCTTTTATGCAGACTTTTTTTTTAACAAGAATTGGAAAAAAGGCGTTTGTTTTTAAGCATGCAACTTTGAGAATCTTTATTAAGAAAATGACATAATAATAAAAAAAAATCTTGTAGCCAAGAACATATATGGCCATGTTTCCAGTAATAAATGTTTTTTCATACTGGCCAAAAGGGAATGAAAACGTCATCATAGGAATCTGTACATATGCTACTGATTTGCCTAGAAAATAGCAAGTTTGGTATCGCTTACTTTGCAAATATAGGGCCATGTGGCACTTTTATCTATAGGGCAGATTAACTCTAATAAAAATGAAGTGGGAGGGGTTTATTTTTGATATATTACTCTCATGAGTTTTCAGGCTTTGATAGTGTTTAACTGAAAAGTGGTTTAGAAAGGGCTAGATCCAATGTGTTCACATTATTAAAAAATTGATATCAGATATAATTTTAATTTCATTTTTTTCAAACTCAAGTACCATATTGGCAACCATCATATTGTCATAGGTGCTCTGTTCATTTAGATATTATGGGGGGGTAATGGCATTTGTATAATATATGTGTAAATATATATAAATACATACAGTATATAATCTGAAGCTCTGAGAGCTCTTAAGTCAGGAATGCTGAGTATTATAGTATATTGAGGTCAGATGAAATTTTACATTTTTGTGTGTTCTATTGCATCCCTTTTGGTAGTTTCTTGGACTGCATTACTCCAGCGCTCATGATTGATTTTTGTCTTCTGATTTTCTTCCAAGTTTTTTTTTTTATTGTTAGTTTTCTTTGGCTTGATACTTTTACATATGTTACTAGTCACTTGAAAACTCCCCCACCCCCTAAGTATTGGTTTTTATGCTTTGTCTCTGGCAGCTATAACAGTGGTAAGAACATTTTGAAGATTGCTTCTAAAAGGTACCACTGATTTTTCAAAACTCATCCTGGGGGAGGAATTTTGGTGTTTTCATTTGAGCAGGGATTTTGTCAGAAAATGTGTTTTGGATGGTAGGTCAGCAGCAGCGCTAGTGTCTGAAAGCACACACCAGTGGGGCAGGCTGTGTGATCAGAGGTCATCTGGCTGAAGTTTCTCTCGGTCTCTCAGGCCTCATCCCTACTATCATTTTGACCACGTGGGGTGACATGTGGAATCATACAAAGGCTTAGGAAACAACAAGTTTAAACCAGGATGCTTTTACTTACTTGAAGTGACTTCAATCTAGATTTCTTCTTCACATTTTTAAAATGTTCTTATTTTTTTGATCAGCTACAGTCAGCTACTAGCATAAATTGGTCTCTTTATTTTGAAGATCAAAAAGGCTGCTTCATTTTGCAGGATTAAATAAGGCTAATAAGGTAAAGTTAATTAAAGTGGGTTTTAAGAACAATAGTTACACACCTTTTCAGTTATCTCAAGAGGCTTTATTTTGTTGCCTTTGTGGCTCTGAAAACTTGGTATATTGTTTCCCATTGACCTGATACAAAACTTGTATATTTATTTGGATTATATTTACATTGTATTCTTTGTAAATGTTTGGTGTAACTTGCACTTTTAAAAATGACCCAGTTGGGTATTAGCAACTTGAGAAGTTCCTTCATCAATTAATTGTCAACTGACTTTTTATGTCTTTCTTCTCTCTTCAAATCATGTGACTTTAAAATGAAAACTTTTCATTAAAATATTTTAGCACCTAAAGGCTAGTCTTATAAATAGCTATAAAAGAAAAATAATAGGAAATTAAATTTGACTAGCCCAATTAATTAAATAATGATTTTGGACCCAATGTTACTCTTTTTCATCATGGATAAAGATAGAAGAAAAATCAACTCGAGTGAATAGATGTTTATTTCCAACACTGATGTTGTCTGTAGGATGCCAAGATACCCATGAATTTGTCCAGAACAGTAAAATATTTTTCGAGGTAATTACTGTCATGATGGAGACCACATGTAATCATTTGCCTAAGGTTTTTTCACTTTAAATTGGCTTTCTTAACATCAAAGAAATGCTGCCTAAATTTGACTGATGTCAGGTGAGACAGGAGAAAGAGTGCTTTAGCAAGCCTGTAAGGTGAAGAGTTGGGGGATACGTCTGCTCACTCAATTGTACAAAGCACAACTAGAACTTTTGTTGGATGGTTTGCATACATCTTGAATACTTTTAATATTGATATGTTGACTTTTTTAAGTTGACTGCACAGTCACTGTATGTACTGGGAACTGGTTTCCTTGACTTTCTCGAATCGATGGCTAGGAGAGGCACTAATCCCTGAGGGGTTGAACATATCATGAAGCTGAGTCAGTATGGAAGAATTTCAAATAAATCAAACAGGGTGCTGAAGTTCCATCTGTCTCATATGCTTCTGATAAGTTCTTACTGATTAGTGAATGTAGCTTAAGCCTTTGTATGTGTCCTCAGGGGGCAGACAAACTTTAAGAGGGACCAGATAACGTTTGAATGGAGGGATTATATTTCAGGTGTTTTAGCTTGAAATTTATTTTTTAAAAAAATAAAAATAGAAAAAAAAATAGAACAAAGCCTGTGAAGCAAGATGATATTATAAACAGGCAGAGTTGTTTAGCACAGAGAGAAGGTATTGACCTGTCTGCATTCTGGTACTGTGGGTGCAGGTCCTAGCTGGGCATAACATGATACATTTTTAATTATTCTCACCAGCAAGTAAAAGAAAAGTGAACAATCTGTGGGAAATGTCTTTGAAAAGGGTGAAATAGTAGGAAATTTAGATTTTACCTACTTTATACAGGCATTATATGATACTTGCTTACAGAAGTATGGCATTTCCAAGCTTCTGTCTGAGGAGCATCTCAGAAATGTGAGAGTTAATCTGAGATAGTTTAAAAATTGGTAGGGAAGGAAGAAAATCCCTGCAGATAATAATCTTATGTTAGTTGGCCAAGTGAAATGATCTATCATTGTGTTTGGGAGGTTTTATTTTCTTATGTTTTTAATATTAAATTGGTAAATGCTTTATAGACGTATTTTTATCCAGGTGCCACTCCAATTTGTGTATGTAATAAAATTATTTATATTAAAAGTGGGAAATAATTTGTCAACATTGTTCTGTGAGTATGGATTTGTTAGGGGTGGCAAAGAAGAGTGCTAGTTAGCAGTTTTCCACGTAGAGTTGTCTCCAACTGATTTGTCCACATGTCAGTTGTCATCCCCACCCACAGAAGGAATTATTTCTAACCTAGGTGTATCACTTGAAACTTTTTAGAAACAAAATAATCAGGGAAGTTTCTAGAGAGAAAGATACTTTTTGTTTTTGTTTTAATTTTTCCTTGAGGATTGGGGTAAAAAATACCTCCCCCGCAAAACTATCAGCACAAAACAGGGTATTGATTTTTAACTCTGATGTTGCTATTGGAGTTGAATACTAAATAAATAACTATAATGAGGGAAATACATTTCTAATAAAATTCCCTACATTCTAGAAACATCCCTGTTTTAATTTTTTTACCTAAATCTTTTTGTGCTCTGTGTAAAGAGAGAAAATGTACTGAGTTATAATGCATTTTATTAACACTATGTACATATTAGCTGCTTTGTGTTCAGAATGGTAGCAATTGCTTTGTATATTAAAGTGATCCTTGTGAATTTGTGAAATATTGTCATAAAGTGCTTTTTTCTTACTGTAATCTTTGTGGTATCAACTGTCATAATGCCCTTTTTACACACATTTATGTGCAGTCACATAAACATGCTTTTAAAAACTCTGTAAGTCTCTTTTTTGGGGATGGGATCTCTATACTTCCTTTATTGCCAGTAGTGTTAAGCTGTATTTTCTTGAACTTAGGTTTATTCCTTTTTTTAAAGAGCAAAATTTATGTTAGAATATTTCACAAGTTGCACAGCAACAAAACTAATTTGAGCAAAAAGAACATATCTTCAGTTACTTACTTTCACTGTGTTCCTCATTTTTAGCACTAGATTTCTTTGTTCAGTAAGATTGAACAGGTGCCTATTAGAAGATTTGGAGATGTTACCACCCTATTGAGAAAACCAATGGGAGACATACGACAAGCTGTCTCCAGTGTCATAAAATACATGTTTGCATTGGAAGAACAGTAAGAATAGATAACTTCTCAGGTCCCCTTGTAATTCTAAAGTTCTGTGATCATAGACAATGGAAGAAAATGGGAGGGGGTGTGGTTAATCTGCTCTTTGCTTAAAGCATAATAAAAGATTCTCCTATTGATTCAATTTCTGAAAATAAGCAGTTGCATTTATTCTAAAGAACCTTTTTAAAAATTACCATGCCGTGTTTATGAACCTTGTTATACCTGCTACTGTACCGAAGGAATTACATAAATTTTATTCTTTTTCTACAGAGCGTGACCATGTAAGTTATTATGCAGACATTTTTTATAGTAAAAGGGTGATAGTAATTAATAGGGACAAAAGGGGTAAACCAGGATTGTGCTGACCAAATAAAGACATATGGTTATCCTCCTTGTAACCCATGTTGTTCAGGTGCTTGAGCCTCCAATAAAACCAGAGAGTACCTATCTTCTCTTTATCCATACCTTTGTTGTCTCTTGCTTATTTCACAAATACTTGAAGACACACTTCTGGGCAAGAAGTCCCTGCCCTCAAGAAGCTAAGACACAGCCAAAGAAACCTTTCTAAAACGTTTATACGATTTTAACTCTGTACTACAAACTCCTATTTTCTCTACTTAGATTGCAAAACTGAGGTCCAAAACAGAACTTCTAATTTCTCCTCTAAATCTGTTCATTCTTCAGCTGGTTTTTTCCATCTTATAAAAGATTCCACTATTCCACTAGACTGCTTAAGGCAAAAACCCAGAATTGCCTTAATCAGCGTTCTCCTTCCATCTTCCACATCTTTCTTATGCACATTGACCAACTTTGGGGCTTAGAATTCTTGTGAAAGCCTAACAAGTAAAGAGGAAAAGTATTTCTAGGTGCTTGAAGGGCGCCTGGGTGGCTCAGTGGGTTAAAGCCCCTGCTTTCGGCTCAGGTCATGATCTCAGGGTCCTGGGATCGAGGCCCACATCGGGCTCTCTGCTCCGCAGGGAGCCTGCTTCCTCCTCTCTCTCTGCCTGCCTCTCTGCCTACTTGTAATCTCTCTCTCTGTATCAAATAAATAAATAAAATCTTAAAAAAAAAAAAAAAAGGTCTAGGTGCTTGAATGCTGTTTTTAATTGAGGTGCAATTCACGTAACAAAATTGACCATTTTTAAGTGAACAGTTCAGTGGCACTTAGTGCCTTCACAATGTGCTAGCTACCACCACCTGTATATCCAGTTCCAAAACATCATCACTGCAAAATAAAAGCGTGTACCTATTAAAGAGTTACTCTCCATTTTCCCCTTCCTGCAGCCCCTGCAGCCACCAATCTGCTTTCTGTTTCTATAGTTACCTATTCTGAATATTTCATAGAAATAGAACCATATGTGACCTTGTGTGTCTGGCTTCTTTCACTTAGCATGTTTTTGAGCTTCCTCCACACTAGCATTTACCAGTACTTCATTCCTCTTTATGGCTGAACAATAATCCATTATGTGTGCCAGAATTTATCCAGTCATGCATTGATGGACATTGGATATTTCCATTTTTTTAATATTGTGCATAGTGCTGTTAACATTCATGTGCAAGTATTTGAGTCCCTGTTTTCAATTCTGTTGGATAGATACCTAGGAATGGAATTGCTGGGCCATATGGTAACTCTGTTTACTTTCTGAGGAACTGCCAAATTTTTCCTGAGCTGCTGCACCACTTTACACTCCTCCCAGTGATGAGGGTTCCAATTTCTCCATGCCCCGGCCAACATTTTTTATTTGTTTTGTTTTAATTAATGCCGGTCCTTATGGGCGTGAAGACGTATCTCATTGTGGTTTTGATTTGCAACTCTTTAATGATGTTGAGAATTGTTTCATAAGTCTGTTGGTTATTTGTATGTCCTACTTGAAGAAATGTCCATTCAAGTCCTTTGCTCATTTTTTAATGGTGTTTTTTTGTTGCTGAGTTTTAGGAGTTCCTTACACATTTTTGGATACTAGACCCTTATCAGGTAATGTGGTTTGCAGTTATTTCTCCCATTCTCTTTAGTTTTTTCACTTTATTGATAATGTCCTCATTTTTTCACTTCATTTCCTTAAGTAGTATGTACATTTGGAAAAAACTACAAATGGGGAAAGAGTACAAAGCAATTTCTTGTGTATCCTTTTAGTGACAATCTGTGCGTGTACATGCAAATGCAGTGTCTATTCTCCTCTCCCTTTTACATAAATGGTACTTTTTCACTGAATGTAACTTGACAGTTCTATTTCAGTATATGTACATCTGCCTCAGTCTTGCTAACTGGTGTGCAGTATCCCATTGTACAGATATCTCATAGTTTATTTAGTAAGCACCCTCTTTTGTGCACATTTAGGTTGTGACTTTTGACTGTTACAGATACACACGTTAGTATAAATACAAGCTAGTTTATCTTTTTTTTTTTTAATTTATTTCACAGAGGGAGAGAGATCACAAGGAGGCAGAGAGACAGGCAGAGAGAGGGGGGGGGAAGCAGGCTCCCCGCCGAGCAGGAATCCCGATATGGGCCTCGATCCCATGACCCTGAGATCATGACCTGAGCCGAAAGCAGAGGCTTTAACCCACTGAGCCACCCAGGTGCCCCAAGCTAGTTTATCTTGAAGATAGATACTGAGAAGTGGAAATTGTTATTAAGTATGGTTTTATTCATATTTGGAGGTTGCTTCCTAAGCACTAAGAATCTG
Organism: Ailurus styani; assembly: GCA_002007465.1. Lineage (NCBI taxonomy): Eukaryota > Metazoa > Chordata > Mammalia > Carnivora > Ailuridae > Ailurus > Ailurus styani. The sequence continues at coordinate 235,934 of LNAC01000199.1, forward strand.
CTAAATTAATAAAAATATGTTGGTTAGTATTTTTTAATGTCAAACTTTATATATAGTTATGTATTTTTTTTTTAAGGAGTTAGAAGTAGCAGAACCAGCCTTGATACAAGGCTTTGTCATAGGTAGGCCTTCCTTTTCACACCTCTTTCACAGGGTTTTCCCTTCTAATCTTCCTCAGAAGCAGTTGTTCTCAACTCAGCATGCCAGCTTTCCTAGTGTTAAATTTTAACACTTTGCTCGTTGTAGAAAGAAAAGGATAATATGACTTAGAAGTGGAAAGAAACTTCTGAGCTAACAAATCTTGTTTTTAAAGTGACAAAAAAGGAACTTCCCCAGCTTCTGGGAATGTTGGCTGATGGCCCTCAGCTGAGATCCTCTTCTGGTATTCTCTTTCCCCTAAGGTCAGCCCCCTTAGGTCACATGACTAATCTCCTCCCCTGAGATATAAAGTCCTGCCCCCTTGCCTTAATATGGCCCAACTGCAGGGTCATCCCAGCTTTGAGTTCTCAGAGTACTTTCTTGACTGCATCCCAGCCCAACTTACCCCCCTTCCCAGTCTTGCTACTTTCCATTCCCTCAGAGATGTCGATCTGAAAGCATTCCCATTTAAACTTTGCACCCTAAACTCTATTTCCCCAGGGAAACTTAGCCTGCGACAACATTTGAAACCCAAAGCCAAAAAAAAAAAAACCACTTGATTTTTCACTGAAACCACCAAACTATTCCTGTTGAATTTTTCTTGCCTTTTATTTTCTTCTATTAAGACAAAAAAATTTACCTTCAACCTCTTCTGATTCTTATTGTTTTATGAACATGTAAAACCACCAATTAATGTTCACTTCACTGGTAGAGCATCCAGACATCTTGAAGCTCCCCATCCCTACCCCATCTCACCTGTCTCCATCCACACCCACAATCACTTTAATATCTCTTCTCCAAAGTCAAGGATATTAAAGGAGCTGAACTCCAATTAAAATACTTCTAACAGGGACCCCTGGGTGGCTCAGTCGTGGGAAGCCTGCTTCTCCCTCTCCCACTCCCCCTGCTTACGTTCCCTCTCTGGCTGTGTGTCTGTCCAATACATAAAATCTTAAAAACAAAAACAAAAACAAAAAAAAACTTCTAACAACATACCTGAATGGGACTGGCCTTTCATTACAGCGTTGATGATACTGCACGGCTCCTCCTTCACTTGTCTTCAAAGACCTTCCATGTTCATGGCACACTACTGGCATTTTATGGATTTGCTAAGCTATGGATATTTTCTTTCATGTGTATTTATAAGGACTGTGTTAAACCAGTACATCACAGAATGCTCAGAAATTTTCAATTTGTAACTCATCTTTATTAAAGTAAAACCTTTAAAATATATGTAGAAAATAATGTATTGGGTATTTTTACATCCAAGATAGTCATTGAAAGGTTAAGAGGAAGGAGGTCTTGTTTCCAGTGTCTTATGAAGGAAATCTATCTCTAGTACCAAATACTGTACTGAGATTATAATATTCTTGTCATCTAAATTTGTTGAAGCTGTTAAGCTTATACATTGTTTAAAAAAAATGTGTGTGTGACTTCATAAAGTCTGTTAAAGATAATCATAAAACAATGAAGCAATCATTTACCCCAAAGACCAGTCCCCTCTAAACGGAATGTATCTTTTTCATTCAACCACTATTTGGCTCTGAGACACTGGCTACTGGGAGGCAGCCAGGGAAGAGGCGTGAACAGTCTTAGCCCTCCAGAGGCCCCTCATCTTCTGGGGAATCCAGACATGGAGTAAGTGTTTACAAGTACAGTATGGAAGGAGCTTCTCCTCAGGGAGCTAACCTTCCATGAAGGGGTGAGATTTAAAACCGCTTTCATTGTCACCCTATGCATTATAAATAGGAGGGGAAAGCCTAGGCAAGAAACACAAAGACAACAGTTGAGAAAGGGGAGTGCTAAGGAAAATCCTACAGCTTTTAAGGAAGACAGCCTGTGCACAGCACATGAAGGGCTGAGACTTCAGGAGTTTTCAAAAAGTAGCTAAAATTTCATTTGTACTTAATCCTTTGTTTATATGCCTAAATCAGAAATTAAACCAAAAAGCATGAAATGAGACCTCCAAGAACTCCTATCCTACCCTCAGATAACTAAAACTATTTAAGACCTAAATGGGGCAGACAAAAAAGTTCTCAAGAGCATTAACATCTCAGGATATACATCAAGCATCTTGTTTTATATTCAAAAAATTAGAAAACGGCTAAACCTATATCTCAAATGTTGTAAAATAATTTGCATGGGTTGGCCTCACCAAAACAAGCTCGCTGCTTTGAAGACACCCTTAGACCAGACCTTCATTATATCAGAGAACATTGTGTATCAAGAGGAAGCAGTATGGGACACAACTATCTCATACATTCCTTTAATGGTAGCTGAATTATTCAGAGTCAAATAGGACTAAAATGTTACAGCAATGGGACAAAGTGCTGCTTTGTTTTAAACATGTGCTTTGGCCCTTGAGAACCTTTGGTTAGACTTTTTGTTCAGGAAGCCATTTCATTAAATATGGTTCAATTCCTAGTCTAAGACCTTCACTGACAATAACAACATTCTTATCAATTAAAGCCAACTATAAGTCCTCCCTCTGGTTTCTCTTCTGTGCTTTGTAAATATGTACATCTTTTTCAGAATCATAGTGAACCTTACTCACAGTAAATGGCCTCTCCAGCATTGCTAAGAAGTTGTTGTCCCGTTCATAGCGAATTCGGCAAGCTAAAAGAATCACGGAGCGGTTGCTACTGAGATGTTCCAAAGTTTGAAGAAGATCTGCGAATGTTTCTTCTAAATATATGATATCAGCTCCAAGTATCAGGTCAAATTCTCCAGGTGAATAACTCCCCAAATTCTGTCCCCAAGTCAGCTCCTTCACAACAGCTTTGGGTTGGATATGGGGAGGTAAGTTGGCTTGAACGTTTGATTTAAGAAATTCTAATGCTACTTTTCGGTCCGTGATAGTCACATGAGCACCTAGAATGTGGGACAGAGAGACAGTCATGTGCACGTCAGTACAAGTAATAGCTGGTGGGGAGGGTCTCTAATATTCCACCCGATAGCCAGAAGATCATGCCATTCAAGGAAGGCTGCAGAGGAGCAGAACAATGACCAGTAGCTCCTTCTGCACTGCCTGCTGGCAGAGGTGAACCTTTGATTTGCCTCTCTGACACACCTGTTTGCTAAGCTGTGCCTATGAAATGCAGACTCTTCAAATGACAAGCTGAGACTTCTGAATTCTGCAGGCAGAGCTGGCCCACCCTCCACAAGTGTCTCCCACTATACTTCATTCATTAGGTCATGATCTTCAGGTCAGCAGACCTGATGGTAAAATGGAATCCACAGAAGAAAAGTTTAGAAGCAAATGATTATGAAGATGACATGATACCAAAAACAAGGAAAGGCTACTTTCTGGAGTCTAAGCTTTAAAAGGAATCAAGGGAGAGATTAACTGGCTACTATGAAATCCCAGTCCACATCTCCTGCTGTTAGGAAGCAGCATTATGTATTTTATGTATTTGTGTATATATAAATTATATATTTATATCATTTTTGAAAACTGGTATACTTAGAAATTACTAGATTGTATCAAAGTACTACAGGTTAAAATGTGAGATCACGTTTTCTAAATGCTAAGTTTCTACATGAGGTATATACGATTAATGAGGCAGGATTCTGTTCATGTTTCCTTTTTTTTAAAGATTTTATTTATTTATTTGACACAGAGAGAGAGATTACAAGTAGGCAGAGAGGCAGGCAGAGAGACAGGGAGAGGAGGAAGCAGGCTCCCTGCTGAGCAGAGAGCCCGATGCGGGCCTCGATCCCAGGACGCTGAGATCATGACCTGAGCCGAAAGCAGAGGCTTTAACCCACTGAGCCACCCAGGCGCCCTCTGTTTATGTTTCTTGTGAGTTATCTACCATGAACCAGTACAGCTGAGAGAAGACTGAGCTGGTAGTTTACCCTTACGGTGAAACAAACACATAAAGTTGGCCCTGAAATACCCCACCTGCGCTGCAGTAACAATACCACATGTGTAATCCTGTTTGGTTTGGGCCTAGTAAATTTTGAACACTGTCACCCTGTGATTCTTCTTTCCTAAGAGGACCTCCCATCTGCACCCGCTGTAGTTGGGAATTGTCATGGGTAATTCCCCACGGGACCCCAGACCAGCTACAGCAAGCACCATTCCAGTGGCAGCTCAGACTGATGTTTCTTATCTTGACCTGTGATGTTAGGACAGTGTGTGATTCAGTCTGACATTTAAGTGTGATACTGAAGAAAACGCTCAAGCTGTTAGGTTTTACAAGCATGCTCCCACCACATTGACCACTCAGTGCTACACAGCATGCTGCCTGATGAGCAGAATTCAGAGACACTTCTCATCTCTCCTGGTAATAAAAAAAATCACAGCCTTTTCCCAGTTTAACTCAAAACTTTATCTCTGGCTTTCTTAACAATCTGCATTTGTGGGCAATCCTGGAGTGACCTAGTCTTTTGCATATCACTCAGTGTTCGTTTCGATACTTCTGACACGGAGACCTTTTCAATGCCTATCTCAGGAGGTTCCTGAGGCTACTGCTAACCTAACTGGCCAGGGGGTCCAGGAGTTTTGACAGGACCTTGATGTGAGTTGGCTGCTCCACTGTAACATCTGTCAACTGTACAAAGAGCCAAGTTGCTACCATCAGCCAGGGGACGAAATCCCCTGCCCTCACGGAGCTTACATTCAAGTGAGGAGCCAGGCAGTAAGAGGGGTCTTTTATTTTATTTTATTTTTTTTTTAAGATTTTATTTATTTATTTCACAGCGGGAGAGAGATCACAAGGAGGCAGAGAGGCAGGCAGAGAGAGAGAGGGGGAAGCAGGCTCCCTGCGGAGCACAGAGCCCGACGCGGGCCTCGATCCCAGGACCCTGAGATCATGACCTGGGCCGAAAGCAGAGGCTTTAACCCACTGAGCCACCCAGGCGCCCAAGAGGGGTCTTTTAAAATGAGAACAGCCAGGACGTCATTTGAAGATAGGCACTAGGGGAAAAATAAAGCAGGAAAGAGAGAGGTGAAATGTCCGGAAGTCAGGGAGGTGGGGCTGACATTTCAGACTGAGCAAAAAGGGAAGGCCTCACTGCGAAAAGGACTCGGGGGAAGGTCTGGAGGAAGTGACGGAATAACTGCATGTGTCACAGGGGGGACAGTCCTCCTGGTAGGCAGAAGAGCATGTGCCAAGGCCTCCATCAGGGCAGGTGAGGAGGCTGCCATGGCTGGGGTGAGTGAATGAGGAATGACTGGTGGAAGATGAGGCCGAAGAAGTAACAGGCCGGAGGCAGATGGCCTCTGCCAGCCTCGTAGGTCACGTTTCTGAGATGGGAAGCCAGTGGAGAGTGCTGAGCAGAAGTGCCAATTATTCCGGGCTTTAACAGAATTTCTAGCAGTAGGTCAAGGACAGAAGCAAGGAGTCATGTGAAGAGGTCACCACAATGACCCAGGTGAAGGAGGTGGATGGTTTGCCCCTTGCTGTAACCACCCCAGGCCCCCACCTGAGGTCAGCTCCCAGTACACCTGCCCAGGTGCAACCTCTCTCCTCACTCCCCCTCACCAGCCACCGGGAAGTGCTCTCTGCACAGGGCAGCTCTGCCCTTGGTTTCCTTCGAGGAGGAGGTTTCCTTCCTCCTTAGAGGGAGGGGTATGGAAGAGGTCTCAGATTTCTTTGAATCTATCAATTTCCTTTGAATCTTTCTTCCCCTTGCAATTTGGGGAAGATATAGATCATTTGCCCTGTAGTTTCCCACAATCTGGATTTTGCTGATTGTACCATGTGTATAGTTCAGCATGTCCCTGGCTCCTCTGTGTCTCCTGTAAATTTGAGTTTAATTTTTTGAGCAAGACTATTTCAGCGGTGGTGGTGTGTTCTTCATCAAGAGGTATGATAGAAAAAAAAAAGAGGTATGATAGTACTTGGTAGGCTCTATTTTTGTGACGTGAGCAGGCACAAATACTCAATGCCCAGATCTCTAATTCACTAGATTCCTTTTGCATTTGTTTGTTGAGAAATCTCTATAAAGGTAAGTTTCTTTCAACTACTATTTGGTTACTCACTTTGTACAGAACCTGAATAGGAAAGGCAGGGAAAACTATGCTCCTCCCTCCCCTTTCATACTCCAGATTCCAAAGATCTGGTTTCTGAGCATCTTTGAAAGATGACTAGTTGGGTTTATTTTGTTGGTGTTGTATCATGAACTCATGGATTAAACATAATTGATATATTTAAATCCAGTACCATTATCAATATTGATGTTCATATTGTCCTATCTTTTGCCAGTGGACGTTTGACACAACCCCATAGCTTCCTTGCTAACAAGATATACCAGGGTCATCTTATCCATTTCCTGCTATAGAAAATGCATTTCCATTACACATTCTCAAAAATCAAAAAATTTTTTGATTTTTTTTTTCTTCAGATGAGAGACAGCAAGTCTGTAGGCTGATGGGAATGGTGAGGTGGAAAGAGAGAAGAAAAGTGATGATGCAGGAGAGGGAAGAAGGGAGCAGCAGGGGTTGGGCCCTGTAGGGTGGATGCCGCAGGTGACGGCATCCCATGGAGTGCAAAGGCCGAAACACTGGGCCCAGGCACGGGAGGGTTAGCGGCAGCATGCGAGGCCACAGAAGTTCTCTTCTGCCCACAGCAATCTCCTCAGTGAAGTAAGAAGAAGCGTCACCAGCTGGGAGCGTGGACGGAGGACAGAGGAGGTCAGCAGAGCAAGACAGGAAGCAGAATGGGGCTGCTCCGTGGCATCGCCTGTCCCCTGCGAAGTCAGGCCTGGCAGCGGCGTGGTCCTGCAGCCGCACGGGCCTACAAGGACACGGGCCCGGAATGAGCCGAGGGCTACCCCCGCCTGCTATTCGGCCTCGTGAGGAGAAGCGAGGGCAGGCAGAGTGCCCAGGGACGTGAAGAGGATGAAGAAGTGACCCCCTGGGGAGGCTGGCGCTGCGAGTGGAGGGTGTGGCAACACGTAGCTCGTGGCGGACTCCTGGGAGCTGACCCAACACGACCACACGGCCCACAGCCACTCACACGGCAACAGGGAAAGAACACCACCACTTTAGACCGTACTTTCGTGAGAAACACCTTAACTTGATTCAAACATGGGAGCACATGCTACGTTCTCGAGAGGGAGGAGCAAAACCATCCTTGGCCGCTAGGAGCTCCGGATCAGGAGGCAGGGAGACACGGAGACCCAACGGTGACGCGGGGTGGGGGGGTCAAACATGGAGACGGGGTTGCCAGGAAATGACGTGGTCACAAAGCGGACCGTCTTCGAGAGGGGCAGAGGTCAGAGGAAGAATTCGGAAGGAAGGGAAATCCGAACTCACACTGGGAAGACGCGGCATTAACCAGGGCAAAGGGGTGACGAGGACGCACTCAGGGCAGAAGGGACAGTCCAGAATCCGCGGGCGTGTCCCTGGAACCGCAACAGTGCGGCTGCTCTGAAACACGAGCCCGAAGGGTCAGGCAAAACGGGGGGAGAGCCTCATGAGTTTTAGGCTGTGGGGAGGCACAGGGCTTTTTTCTTTCTTTTTTTTTTAAACTAGGCTCCACACCTACTATGGGGCTTGACCTCCCGACCCTGAGATCAAGAGTTAAATGCTCCACCGACTGAGCCAGCTAGGCGCCCCGAGGCACAGGGGTGTTTAAGTCTGGGCCACCCTGAAGGGGACAGGAACCTAGTTCAAACAACCTGTCTCCTCAACTGCAATTCTAACCAAATAAATGTGCTTGCTTAAAAAACAAAATTAAAAACTGCCTGGGTGGCTCAGCGGGTTAAGCCTCTGCCTTCGGCTCAGGTCATGGTCTCAGGGTTCTGGGACTGATCCCCACATTGAGCCCCCCCCCCAGTCGGGCTCTCTGCTCAGCGGGGAGCCTGCTTCCTCCTCTCTCTCTGCCTGCCTCTCTGCCTACTTGTGATCTCTCTCTCTGTCAAATAAATTGATAAAATCTTAAAAAGTTTTTTTAAATTGAAGAAGGCAAAGCAATCTCTTATGAGAAGTATAAATAACAGGATGAGAGCAAGAACAAGCGAGAAGAAACAAGGCTTACTGGAGTGAAGGGCACCAGCAGCCGACTCACAAGCACATGGCACAGAAAAATCCATTAAGGGGAAAACTAATACGGGTCTGTGTCAAGGAAACAGCAATCACACCTCGCAATGAGTTCCACTCACAGAGGACTGGGCCAGCGTTTGGCACTCACCCAGCAGGGCCGCCACAATGCCCACCAGCCCGGTGCCGGCACCCAGCTCCACAGCAGAGCAGCCCCGGAGCTCCACAGCTCCCATCTCCAGATACGTGCAAAGAACCACAGCCTGAGTCAAAACACAGTGGGATAATTCAAGTCAACAAGTGCTGTAGGAGCCCAAGGGCCTCAGGCAGACTTCCCACTAGCAGGAAGACATCACACACCCCTCTCCCCCCTGCAAGGTTCCAGTCCCAGTTTAGCAACAGGCAGAAACTCAGCTGCTGCTGCGAGGTGACCCCCTAGAGCAGTCACAGCCACTGCAGCCTCAGGCCCCATGAGATCCCTCCTGAGGACAGTAGGGGTCAAGGACACCGCCCACACAACACAGGGTCCCGCTCCATCTGGCAAGTTTAATTTCTTACTATTTGGTATATGAATTATATCTCAATATAAAGCTGTTATTAAAAATAAGTAAATAAAGACCACCCTTATGATCAGCTGTGGTGGTCTTCAGAGGCCCAGGGGCGTACTTACCGCGTCCCAAACCACTGCGGCTACTCCCAGCTGTCTCCAGTCCTGGCGGATCTGGATCGTGTGGCTGGCAAAGGAGAAGGTGGCTAGAGGCTTGTGGAATTTCTGCAACCCCACTCCCGCTGTCTCCTCATAGGGCACCAGGGCCATTTCGCCTGCACTCGGCTCTCTGCTCCCTCAAAGCTGTTGGGCAAAAGAAGCCTGCGTGACGCTCTGCCCAGAAAAAAGAAAAAAAAATGCTTTTTAAGGCCATTTTTTTTTACAGGTTCAAAAGTAGACAATAAAGGTGGGCGGGGGGGGGCTTCGTCTGATTCCTTTCTGCATGGCTCTTCCTCTTCTGGGAAGGGAGATTTCGTTCTGAACCATGCCCCGTGAGCTCTTTGGGCAGAAGAACCCACAGCCGTCCCGGTCCCGCAGGACGCCCTGCGCACTGCGCCGTTACCGCCGGGCGAACTGGAGCCGCGGCCAGAGGGAGCGTAGCGGGGCTGCTGGCCCAGGGCCGCAGCGAAAGTGGTGCTTTCTACACCGCCCCGGCCCGTCTAGACCGCAGCTGCCACCCGCGGCGGTCGGCAGGACAGTGGTCGCCGCTTTGTTTTGGTCTTCCCCCACCCGCTCGAAACTCGGTGCGTTCCGCAGTCACGGCCAGGGCCCCGAAGCTGCACTGGGACCGAGTGGTAACGGCTTGGTTATCCGGCTCTTTGACTCGGTCGCAGCTCCATCTCGCCCAGACTGGAAGTGAAAGACACTCGCGAGCCCCGAGTCGCCGGCGGGCAGAGCGACAGCCGGGTCCGGGGCGGACTCGCGGACTCGCGGGCTGCGGCTCAGAGGCCTGCCTTGAGTTCCCCGAACCCGCCCCTCCAAAGGGTCCACAGGGA
>LNAC01000199.1:246553-366194 GCA_002007465.1 Ailurus styani
CCGAGACGCGCGTTTCCGGCCCCTCCCAGCCGGGACGGGGGCTCCCGGGGCGCTGCGGGGCGCGAGGTCGCAGGTGTGCTGGGCGCGCGCCGGAGGAGGACGCTGGGAGCGAGGGGATCCGGCCTCCCTCCGGTGGGTCCCCGAGGCGCTCGGTCCGCCAGATCCGTTTCCGGGACTCCGAGGGCAGCGTGGGCGAGGAGCGCGGGGAGCGCGAGGTGCGGAGCCGCGGGTAAGTGCGCGGAGGGGGCGCGGGGCTGCCCCGGCGGCGGGTGAGAGGGAGCCCACCAACCGGGGGGCGGGGGGGAGACGTTCTGGTGCTGGTTCCACTTTTCTCCCTGTGAGCGGGTTCTCAACCCCCGCCCCGCGCGCGCGCACTGTGCGTGTGTGTGTGTGTGTGTGCGTGCGTGCGTGCGTGTGCGTGTGTGTGCGTGTGTGTGGTTTTGTTTTTTTCTCATTTGTGTGCTGGCCTGTTTTTAGTGTTGAAAGTCACTAATTAGCAGGCGTAGAGAAAGTTTGCTCCGAAGTAGACGTGGTCACCCATCCGTCCTCGCGTCACCAAAGGGAGGTCCGAAGTGGTGTAATCGCCACTTGGGGGCAATAGAGTAGGAAAAGTGACAAAGCCCTTGTCAACTAGAGCGCGAACTCGGCGCCCGGGACTCGATTGTGAAAAGCATCCCGCGGCAGCGGCGGGGCCGGGGGCGCGCGATTTGGCCCCACACCCAGTGCCGGGCGGTTGCCGCAGACCCAAGGCCCTCGTCTCCCTCCTCCGGGGGCCGTCGGTTGGCTCGCGAGCTTTGGGACCTCGGTGCTTGACGTGAAAGACAGTGACCCAAGCTGCCGGCCCTTGGAAAGCGCGGCTGGAGGGAGCACCCACCGCGCGACCGCGCGGGGAGCGGCGTCCGCCTCTCCGGGAAAGTTTCCTTTTCTTCCCGGACCCTGACCCCCCGTTCCTCCCCCACCTGCCGCCGCTCGGTCCCGGTGATTCTCAGCCCCGGCCGCACTTTAGAATGAGCGCCATCTGTTTTCAGCTCCCCCTCCCTGGCCTCTGCCACTGGAAAGTCTCCGTCGGTATGAGGCGAGCCGAGCATTGGTATTTTTCTGCGCTTCCTGGTAATTCCCTTTTGCCACCCCTGCTGTAAGAGCCGGGGGCCAAGCCTAAACCGCCCCCTACTCGCCTCTCCCCGCCTGCAGGGGGCGTGCCGGCTTCTCTCCACATTTGTTTAACCTTTCTAAGGAAGGCTGGAGCTGCAAAGTAGACTTGACTTGAACTTCAAAGACGAGCAGCGAAGATATTTTACTTTTTTTTTCTTTGCTCGGTTCATTTATTTTTAAAAATTTATGTAATAGAATTTATTTTTTAGAGCAGTTTTAAGTTCACAGCAAAATTGGGAAGAAGGTACAGAGATTTCACATTCACTTCCTGCTCCAACACCAGCATAGCGTCCCCCCATTATCAATACCCCCCCACCTGAGTGGGAAATTTGTTACAACTGATGAACCTACACTGACACATTATCACCCAAAGACAATAGTTTATCTGGTGGGGGAGACATTCTTGTGCTGGTTCTTGTGCTGGTGCTCAATAGTTTATTGAGCATCTTATGAGTTTGGACAAATCTATAATGGCATATATCCACCATAACAGCATCGTACAGAGAAGGGTCACCTCCCTAAAAACCCCTGTGCTCTAGCTATTCATCTCCGTCCCTCTGCCATAACCCCTGGCAACCACTAATCTTTTTACTCAACTCCTTTGGGTCCATACCAAAGACTGTGATTACTGAGTCTTATGTAAAAGTACATTGAGTTTTGTAAGAAACCACCAGACTGTCTTCCAAAGTGGCTGTACCATTTTTGCATGTCCACCAGCAGTGAATGAGAGTTTCTGCTGCTCCACATTCTTGTCAGTATTCGGTGTTGTGAGTGTTTTGAATTTTAGCCATTCTGGTAGGTGTGTACTAGTTTTAATTTGCAGTTCCCTAATGACATAGGATGTGGAGCATATTTTCATATGCTTATTTGCCATCTATATATCTTCTTTAATGAAGTGTCTGCTAAGTCTTTGGCACATTTTTAAAATTTTATTTAAATTCAGTCAATGTATAATAATGTATTATTAGTTTCAGAGGTAGACGTCGGTGATTCATCAGTCTCATATAACACCCAGTGCTCATTACGTCACATGCCTTCCCTAATATCCATCACCCAGTTACCCCATTCCCTCACCCCCTGCCCTCTAGCAACCCTCAGTTTCCTATGATTAAGAGTCTTTAATGGTTTCTCTCCCTCTGATTTTGTCTTTATTTTTTCCTCTCTTCCACTATGATCCTGTTTTGTTTCTTTTTTTTTTTTTTTAAGATTTTATTTATTTATTTCACAGAGGGAGAGAGATCACAAGTAGGCAGAGAGGCAGGCAGAGAGAGAGGAGGAAGCAGGCCCCCTGCTGAGCAGGGAGCCCGATGCGGGACTTGATCCCAGGACCCTGAGATCATGACCTGAGCCGAAAGCAGAGGCTTCAACCCACTGAGCCACCCAGGCACCCCCTGTTTTGTTTCTTAAACAGTACATATGAGTGAGATCTTATGATAATTGTCTTTCTCTGATTTACTTATTTCACTTAGCATAATACCCTCTAGTTCCATCACATTGTTGCAAATGGCAGGATTTCTTTTTTGATGGCTGCATAGTATTCCATTGTATATATATACCACATCTTCTTTATCCATTCATCTGTCGATGGACATCTGGGGGTTTTTCCATAGTTTGGCTATTGTGGACATTGCTGCTATAAACACTGGGGTGCACGTGCCCCTTCGGATCACTACATTTGTATCTTTGGGGTAAATACCCAGTAGTACACCTGCTGGGTCGTAGGGTAGCTCAATTTTCAACATTTTGAGGAACCTCCGTACTGTTTTCCAGAGTGCCTGCACCAGCTTGTATTCCCACCAAACAGTTTCAGAGGGGTCCCCTTTCTCCACATCCTCACCAACCCCTCTGATTTCCTGACTTATTCATTTTAGTCATTCTGACTGGTGTGAGGTGGTTTCTCACTGTGGTTTTGATTTGTATTTCCCTGATGCTGAGTGATGTTGAGCACTTTTTCATGTGTCTGTTGGCCATTTGGATGGCTTCTTTGCAGAAATGTCTGTTCCTGTTTTCTGCCCATTTCTTGATTGGATTATTTGTTCTTTGGGTGTTGAGTTTGATAAGTTCTTTATATATTTTGGATAGTAGCCCTTCATCTGATAAGACATTTGCAAATATCTTCTCCCATTCTGTCGGATGTCTTTTGGTTTTATTGACTGTTTCCTTTGCTGTGAGTAAAAGCTTTTGATCTTGATGAAGTCCCAATAGTTCATTTTTGCTTTTGTTTCCCTTGACTTTAGAGACGTTTCTAGCAAGAAGTTGCTGCGTCTGAGGTCACAGAGGTTGCTGCCTTTTTGTCCTCGATTTTGATGGATTCCTGTCTCACATTTAGGTCCTTCATCGATTTTGAGTCTATTTTTGTGTATGGTATAGGAAAATGGTCTAGTTTCATTCTTCTTCATGTGGCTGTCCAATTTTCCCAACACCATTTGTTGACGAGACTGTCTCTTTTCCATTGGATATTCTTTCCTGCTTTGTCAAAGGTTAGTTGACCATACAGTTAAGGGTCTATCTCTCGTATCTCTATTCTGTTCCATTGATCCATGTGTCTGTTTTTGTGCCAGTACCATACTGTCTTGATGATTACAGCTTTGTAATAGAGCTTGAAGTCCGGAATTGTGATGCCACCAACTTTGGTTTTCTTTTTCAACATTCCTTTAGCTACTCAGGGACTTTTCCAGTTCCATACAAATTTTAGGATTATTTGTTCCAGCTCTGTGAAAAAAGTTGATGGTAGTTTGATAGGGATTGCATTGGATATACAGATTGCTCTAGGTAGCATAGACATTTTAACAATATTTATTCTTCCAATTTATGAGCATGGAACGCTTTTCCGTTTCTTTATGTCTTCCTCAATTTCTTTCATGAGTGTTCCCTAGTTTTCTGAGTACAGATCCTTTGCCTCTTTGGTTAGGTTTATTGCTAATATCTTATGATTTTTGGTGGTCCATTTTTTTTGTCCTATTTTATTTTCCAGCTGTATTGAGATATAAGTGACATATTTAAGATATATAATGTGATGATTTGATTCATGTATATATTGCAAAATAGTTATTACAATAAAGTTAGTTAACACATCTATCATCTCACATAATTATAATTTGTGTGTGTATGCATGTGTGTAGTGAGAATATTTAAAATCTAGTCTCTTAACAACTACCGAGTATGTGATACGGTATTGTTAACTATAATCATCATGCTGAATGTTTGATTCCTAGAACTTATCCATCTTATAACTGTAAGTTGTACCCTCTGAACAACATCTTGCCATTCCCCCACCCTCAGTTCCTAGCAAACACCATTCTACTTGGTTTCTATGATTTTGGCTTTTTTAAAAAATGCATTCCACATAGGGGTGCCTGAGTGGCTCAGTAGGTTAAACATACAACTCTTGGTTTCAGGTCAGGTCATGATCTCAGGGTGGTAAGATCAAGCCCAGCATCGGACTCCATGCTGGGTGTGGAGCCTGCTTAAGATTCTCTCTCTCCCTCTCCCTCCCACCTCCCATCTGCTCGTTCACTCTCTCTAAAAAAATATATAGATATAATCCACATATAAGTAAGATTATACAAAATTTGTCTAGCTTCTTTTGCTTAGCATAGGGCCCTTGGGGTCCCACCATGTTGTTGCCAATAGCAAGATTGCCTTCTTTTTTATGGCTGAATAATATTCCAACATATATTTGTATACACAGGATATATATTATATGGTGTATATTACATGAGGTATATCACCCCACACACCATATTTCCTTTCATCTGTCAATGGAACTAGGTTGTTTCCATGTCTTGGACATTGTAAATAATGCTACAATCAATGAACATGAGGGTATAGGTATTTTTTTGAGATAATGATTTCATTTCCTTCAGATATAAACTCAGAAGTGGGGTTACTGGGTCATACAGTAGCACTATGTTTTATTTTTTGAGGAAACTCCATACGGTTCAGACTATTTTCCATAGTAGCTATACCAAATTTTATTCTCACCAACAGTGCACTAGCATCCCCTTTTCTCCATATCCTCTCCAACACTTGTTATTTCTTGGCTTTTTGATAGTTGCCGCTCTCACAGATGTGAAGTAATATCTCATCATGGTTTTGATTTACATTTCCCTATGAGTAGTGATGCTGAGCATCTTCTCACGTACCTGTTGTTTGCCCCGTTTTTAATCTGATTATTTTCTTATTGTTGAGGTTTTTTTTTCTAAGATTCATTCATTTATTTTAGAGAGCACAACAGTGCCAGCGGAGGGGGGGGGTGGTGGCAGACAAAGGGAAAGAGAATCCTCAAGGTGACTCCCCGCTGAGTTCAGGGTCAGACTCAGGGCTCCGGGGCTCTATCCCAGGACCCTGAGATCATGACCTGAGCTGAAATCAAGAGCCAGCTGCTTCACTGACTGAGACACCCAGGCGCCCCTTACTGTTGAGATTTGAGAGTTCTTTGTGTATCTTGGATAACAGTCCTCTATCAGATAGCTCTTTCACAAATATTTTCTCCAAGTCTATGGCTGGTCTTTTCCTTCTCTTGACAGCATTTTTGCAGCCCAGAAATTTTTTATTGTAATGAAGTCTGCCTTATCAATTATTTCTTTCATGG
Source organism: Ailurus styani (assembly GCA_002007465.1). NCBI lineage: Eukaryota > Metazoa > Chordata > Mammalia > Carnivora > Ailuridae > Ailurus > Ailurus styani. The sequence continues at coordinate 252,300 of LNAC01000199.1, forward strand.
ATATTGCCTTTGGCCTTACAATGAAAAAGTCATTGCCAAACCCAAGGTTGCCTACATTTTCTGCTATGTTATCTTGTAGGAGTTTCATTGCTTTGCATTTTAATTCAGGTCTGTGGTCATTTCCAGTTAATTTTTGTGAAGGGTATAAGGTCTATGTTTAGATTCATGTTTTTGCATGTGGATGTCCTGGTCGTTCCAGCACCATTTTTAAAAAAGGCTACCTTTTCTCCATTGTATTGTCTTTGCTGCTTTGTTCCAGATCAGCTGACTGCATTTCCATGGGTGTATTTGTGAGCGCTCCCCTCCACTGATCCATTCATCTGTTCTCTCGCCAGCTCCACACTGTCTCGATTATTGCCACTTATACTAAGCCTAAAGTCGGGTAGGGGCAGTCCTCCAACTGTATCCTTCTCCTTCAGTATTATTTTTCCTTCTCTGGTCTTCTCTCCTCCTTTTCTCTCTCCCAGGGTCTCCTTTCTCTCTTACCTCCTCGCCGTCTCTGTGTGGCTACTGCCTCTCAGCTTTCCTCTCTTCCCATTTTCTTCTTGCCTCTCTTGGTCCCTTTCCTTCGGGGAGTCAGGCTTGGGCACAAGAAAAAGGACAGGCTTTGGGGTCAGAGAAACCATGAAAGTAGAAATTCTGCCTCTGACACTTTTATTGGGATGACCCTGAGTAACGTGTAAGCTCCTCAGGCGTAAAGCCTGGCACAGAGATCCCGGCCCCCTCCTCCCTCCTTCTCCGCACGCTCCATTGTTTATGCTGAAATCATGCACAGAACTTTATGAGACAGAACCTTCCTGACCTCTCCACCACTTCACTAATGTAGGACGTTCGTCTCATTATATCTACTTACATTTCATCTCAAAAGGTGTTGTTTACTTTTCTCAGGACGTCCCATAGCCTTCCCAAGGTTCTAATTGGTGTCGCTTGGCTCAGAAAGCACCAGAAAGAACATTTAGGGCATATGCAACTTGCATAGCAGTGTAGACATGAAGTAGAGCTCTGTTTTTATAAAAATAAACCAAACAGCCAGTGGCTGTCTGTGAATACTTGAAAATAAATGTTTAATCCTCAAAAAATACTCGGTATATGGTAGATGATAATTATTTTATCACCACCTTCCCTAGGCCTGTCCTTGGTGTCCTTTCTGGAGGAAGTGATGTCTCTTCACCCACCCTGGGCCAGGACAGGATCAGGCTTGGCTGTGTGACTTGCTTTGGCCAGTGGAACATGGGTGGAAATGACACTGGCCACGTCCAGGCAGGAGCACGAGGTGCCTTGCACAGCTGTGTCCTTTCTTTCCCCTGCTCAAGAACTACATGTCTCGGAGTGGGACACGGCTTCACCGCAGGTCCCTCAGAGCAGAACAGCTATTGCCTTGTGCGGTCCGGGAATCGGGAGTGAGATATCCACTAAGATCTTTGTTGAGATAACCACTAAGATCTGGGGTCGTTACTACAGCATAACTCAGCAGAAGCTGACAGAACACAGGTGTGAAAGAGACAGAAATCTCAAGCAATAGGTACAAGTTTTTAGTGGGTGGCTCAGTTTAGCTTTCCAGTAAAGTGGATCCTGTTTTGGAGCTCTGCCCATCTCATAATGACTCCTGGGCCCCCAGTGTCAACGCCAGTTGAGACTACTGACCACCTTCTCCAGCTGGGATTCTAAGACCTTAAGGCCGTTCTTCTACTAACACTCTTGCTGGGGGTATGCAAAAAAAAAAAAATAGATTCCATTTCTGCATTACCCGCATTTCAAAGTGCAGTTCAACTGTAATATAGCAAACTAAAAATGACATGCTTTTTCCTAATAGCAAGGGGGTGGGCTTCTTTTCTCGGTCCTTTCCCAGACAACTAATCAGTGCCCGGGCATCCCCCCTGGACCAGTGGGTTCCCCGTGCACCTTCATGGTGCACCATTGAACTTCCCTGTGCACCGTTGAACTCTTCATGCCCACACAGCCTCTCGCAGGAAAGCAGAACTTAGGAAGGGATAAAATATAAATAAGTCCACCCTCAGAGGCCTATGGTTGATAGCTTTTTATTTTTATCCCCATGATTAAATTGCCTTTCCCCAGCCACCTCCCCGGAGCATAGCGGTGGAAGGGTGCTTATTCTTTTGTCCCTCCTGTTTTTTGGAACCAGTCCACGTACTAGGTCACAGTAGAAGCAGCCACCTTGGAACAACATGAACCCACCCCGGGCCACGGTGGATACCCCCCCCCAGGGTGGATACGTAATTCCCTCACTGAGTGAGAATTCAGAGCGGCTATTGGACAGCTGCTCTTACTGTTAGTAGCCCAGCATCCGTGTCGCATTTTGCTGGTGGCAGGTCCCTGCTGCTACCGCTCAGGAGCCCAGCTTTTGTGGCCTGAGAGTTTAGGTCAAATCCCAGCTCTTGCAAGTTACAGCTCTGTGGCCTTAGCCGAGACACATTCATCTGCGCCTCAATTTCCCCACCTAGAAAAGGGGACAGCGTGCTGATTAAATTAGCAAACAAAGAAGATAAGGTTAAGGTGATTTAACTTATCTAAAGCATCTAAAACTGTACTTAACGGTCAACTTCATGTAGCATTTGCTCTTACTGTTATGTGTTTGGGGACGGGCCAACCTTGGCCCTGGCTCCAGGCCTGGCAGTGAGCATTTCCTTCCATCTGCCCATGGGTGGTCCAGAAGCAGGCATGTGACCAAAGCTGGGCTTCCTTGCAGCCCTTCCCAAGACTTGCTGAGAGTCTCAGAAAAGCAGAGGTTGGCAAAGGACAGAAGTCTGGAGGTCCTGTTGGTCATCCGGTCCCACGAGGGCTGAGCCAGCCGAGAATGGAGCCGGTGGTGGTGCTAGAGGAGGAAGAGGCTGCTGCGTCGGGGGCCCTGTGACCACCCGGATCCAGCTGGCTGAGAGGCTTGAGTTATTTGAGCCATGAAATTCTCCAATTCGCTTACGCCAGGTTGAACGGCTTTCTTTGTCCCCTGCAGGAGCAAAACACTCCTGACACCCTGAGTCTGGGCTGGTCCCTTGAACAAAGGAGATGCAAAGTTACACCGGCGGCGCGGGGTGTCCTTGGTTTGCAGGAGTGTGTATGGAGAGGCTGGTCGCGGGGAGCAGTTGGGGGCTCTGCGGCCACAGCCTTTCCTGGCTGCACCTGGCTTCTCGGAGCCTATGGGACACCAGTGTATCCTGAGAATACATTTCCTTTTCTTGCTTAAGCTGGCTTGAGTGCCCAGTGCGCAGCTCGAGAATCACGGGAGTCCTAATGTGTGGTGTGTTTTCCGTTGTTTGTTTTCAGGAAGAGAAAGTACACAGAATATAAACATTCCATAAGTTCCTGGTATATAACTCAGAAGATAGCTAGCTTACTGTCCTATTTGCCAAACAACAAATACGATCCTAGCAGATGAACATGTGTTTGAAAGAAAAAAGTCTGCCTCCTCTCCACACTTGGGGTCAGCAGATGACCTCAGTTAACCCAGACCGTGATAAATGTTGGTGGAGTGGAAACATGATCTCTGGCGACACCTTTCTGCCCGTTCTAGGATGAAGAGATCCCCTCCCCCACAATACCAAAAGTACCACCTCCGGGGCACCTGTGTGGCTCTGTCGGGGGAGAATCAGACTCTTCATTGGGCTCAGGTCATGATCTCAGGGTCCTGAGATCAAGCCCTGCATTGGGCTCTGAGCTCACTACAGAGTTGACTTGCCAAAAAAAAAAAAAGGTACCAGCTCCCCCGCTGTGCAGTGCAGGAGTTGGTGGGGGGCGGTTAGAGTTGTGGGACTTGAACGCTAGCTCCCCTCTCACTAGTCCCTACCCACACAGCCTCGGGCAAAGCACTGCCCCTCCCCTGGTTTCCATTTTCTCACCTGTAGATGGGGTTGATGATAATGCCCACCTCACTCAAGGCTTGCTGCGGGCCCCAGAGGAGGGGAAGTCCATAAAAGCGAATTAGCATCTCTGGGCCTCATTCTCCTGCTCTGCAAAAGGAGGATCTTCCCAGGAGGCCGAGGCCGAGGCTGCACCTTGATGTGAGGAGGGGGGCGGTTCCCTCGTGCTCGGGGCTGACCACCGTGCCTGACCTGCAGGTAGCACTCACCAAATCTTGGTTGTTACCGATTCCTTCACTGTGGCCCCAGCCTTCCTACCTAGCAGGACTGGCCACCTTCCTGCCTTTCGGTGCCCATTTAAAAATGCTGTTCAGTCGCCGTCCATGTAATCCCGGGCGGTTGCGGCGACCAGAGTGTCCTCCTGCGGCCTGTCTTGGCGCCGGACACCGTGGCCTCTTCGCTGCCATCGCTTGGCCTGCACACAGCCCTTAGAGCTTCGCATTTCCGTGGCTCCCCATTGCCTACAAGTTCATGGCATCTGGTTCAAAAACCAATTTTTTCTTTATATCCTGCCTTGTTCCAGAAGATATTTAAATATCTGGCACTATCTCATTTTTTTGAAGATGCTTCGTGATCTCTCACTACAAAACTAGACCTTCAAAGTAGTCTTAGGGCCCAGACCCCATTATCAGTTCAGTTTGGTCCTATCACCCATTGGTCTGCTGGGGATCTCTCCAGCGGGTGTCTGCGCAGTGCCGGGCACAGGCGTGCTGTCGTGGAGGTCTCACTCTTAGGGTCTTAGGTTCAGCTGGGGCTGCATCCCATGAAGTCGGTGTATTATTTGCCTAGAGCTGCCATAACAAAGTAGCACAGACCGGGTGGCTTATAAAAAGCGAAAATGTATTTTCTCCTAGTTCAGGAGGCTACTAGGGGTCTGAAATCAAGGTGTAGGTGGGGCCATAACTCCCCCAAAGGCTCTAAGGGAAGAATCCTTCCTTGCCTCTTCCATCTTCTGGTGGCCCATGGCCTTCCTTGGCTGGTGGCAGTATACTGTCTCTGCTTCCATCTTCCCGTGGCAATCTTCTCCCTGGCAGTCTTGTCTCCAAATCTCCCACTCTTTAGAAGCACACCAGTCCTTGGATAGAAAGCCCATCCTAATCCAGCAGGACCTCATCTTTATTTGATTACATCTGCAAAGAGCCTGTTTCCAAATAAAGTCACATTCATGGGTTAAGACTTCATATCTTTTGAGAAGACACAATTAGCCCATTATAGCAGCCAAAGCAGCAAGAAACAAACAAATGAGGGCAAAATTTAAATGAAAATACCTTTTTTAAGGACACCTGGGTGGCTCAGTCAGGTAACTGTCTGCCTTCAGCTTAGGTTATGCTCCTGGGGTCCTGGGATCAAGCCCCATGTCAGGCTCCCTGCTCAGTGGGGAGCCTGCCTCTCCCCCTGACCCTCCCCCCTGCTCATGCTCTCACTTGTGCTCTCTCTCTTTCTGAATACATTTTTTAAAAAGAAAATACTTTTGCTATGGATTAAACTAAAATTCACAATTTAAAGTGGAAAATGGTGTGGGATAGCATTTGAGAGTGTGGGAAAAGTAGAACAATAGTAATAATGCCCACATCATTGGACTGTTCGGAGGAGGAGGTGGGCAGTGAGCTAAAACATGTCAGTCACCCCATATAACACCATAACACCTGCATGTAGTAATCTCTTAATAAGACCATCTATTATTTACTTTTTTCATTTCTCATTTAGATTCTTAAAATTTCCAAATATGAGAACACTTTAAATAAATCCACTGTTATTAAGCCTTAAATCAAACATTGTTGTGTACGTAGGGAGGTCTTATCTGTCATTTTGTAAATGGGCTACTCTGTGCTCATACAGCTTACCTTCTATTGAAGTAACAGGGATTATAAATATCAAGTTGTTCAAACATTGTATTCCGTCACAGTGAATGTGCTGCCCACGTGGCTAACCCTCTGAAGGTAAAATGGATTATAAAGACCAAGCTCTTGGGCATTGCATAGCCACTGCAGTGAACTGGGAGAGACTGGCTACTTGATTTCTTTAAACTGAATTTTTTTTTTTAAGATTTACTTATTTATTTGACAGAGAGAGATCACAAGTAGGTTGAGAGGCAGGCAGAGAGAGGAGGAAGCAGGCTCCCCGCTGAGCAGGGAGCCCAACAAGGGGCTTGATCCCAGGACCCTGAGACCATGACCTGAGCCGAAGGCAGAGGCTTTCACCCAGTGAGCCACCCAGGCGCCCCTAAACTGAAATTTACCATAGTGATGGCAGCATGAGAAAACACACTAAGCCATCACCCAAGCCCAGGAGCTGTCTCTTTACACAGTATGCAGTTAAAATGAATTTTGTTACCATGAAATTTCACATGTAGTGATTTTTTCATTAATGTGGGCCAAGGCAAATTGATTAGACTACTAATCTCCAAAAAGTAGAAGCCTTCATGGATGGAGTGTTGTGCTGAAAGTAAATTGGACACATTTTCCTACTATTCTTGAGAAGAATAGAGGTGAGAAAAGGAACAGAAAGTTGAGGAAATTTCTTTTAATTTATTATTAATGCTCCTCTCTTAGTTTTTCTTTAGAATGCTTGGTTCTCATCCAAGCTACTATGGTCAATGTTTTAGTTAATCTTTTATTTAATGTTGTAATATTGATTGGTATTATAGTTGTGCTATAAACTCATTTTAAAGACATAGAAATTGAGACATAGGTATTTTTAGAAGATATTTCTTAAACTGAGACTCTTAATTGCTATACACTAGAGTTTTAAGTGTTATCAGAAAACATACTGCCTTGAACTTCTAACCCAATAGCACTTCTCAGACTTTATGGTCTGGGATTTTTTTTTTTTTTTAAGATTTTATTTACTTATCAGAGAGAGAGTGCAAAGCAGAGGGGAGGGGAGGCAGAGGGAGAAGCAGGCTCCCCACTGAGCAAGGAACTCATTGCGGGACTCCGTCCCAGTACCCTGGGATCATGACCTGAGCCGAAGGCAGACGCTTAACTGACTCAGCCACCCAGGTGTCCTGGTCTCAGGATCCTTTACACTCTAAAATTATTGAGGACTCCAAAGAACTTTTATTTGTGTGGTTTATATCTATTGACATATATCATATTAGAAATTTTAAGAAGTTAAAACCTAAAACAAATTATTAATTGATTTTATTTTTTTTAAAGATTTTATTTATTTATTTGACAGAGAGAGAGATTACAAGTAGGCAGAGAGGCAGGCAGAGAGAGAGGAGGAAGCAGGCTCCCCGCCGAGCAGGGAGCCCAATGCGGGCCTCAATCCCAGGACCCTGAGATCATGACCTGAGCCGAAGGCAGAGGCTTTAACCCACTGAGCCACCCAGGCACCCCTGTTAATTCATTTTAAAGTAACAGTCACACTTCTATTACATATTAGCCTTGCAGCAATGACATTATCACATCTAGGGAGCCTCTGGAAAACTCCATAGTATACTCATGAGAGAATGAGAGCGAAAAAGGCAAATAATAGACGTCTTAGTATAATTATGAAAACAGTTTTGACCTTGTAGATTCCCTAGGTAGGTCTCAGGGTTCCCCAGGAGCTTCGGGCCAGACTTGGAGAACCATTCGTCTAGGCAGTTCCTATGCCTTCATAGCAAGACTGTATTTTTTGTCTAAACTGTAACTATTCAAGGAATAAGTAACAAGCATACTTGTAAGACTTGACATTGCTAACACTGAATAAAATATATAATTGATATGTTATCAATTTTCTTGTTGTCTTTAACATGGAAGCACTGTGGGCAATACCGAGTGTGTGCTCCAGAGCTCTCTGGAGGCTGGCGCCCTGGGTTCTAATCCCAGCTCCACCACTTAGCTGCATGGCCTTGAGGGGGTCACTAGGCATCTTAGCCTCCGCTTCCTGTCTGTAAAATGAGCAGGCTGCTCCCATTGACCTCAGAGGCTTGCTGTGAGGATTAACTGGAATAATCTCTGTAAGGGAAGATGACTTTCTCAGCCCCCTCCCGGGGAACCTGGAGCCACGTGCCTGATTCTGGGCCATATCGCCCCTACCTGAGAGAGAGAGCCCACTCTTGCCCATATCACAGCCTCAGAAGTGGACAAACTAGAAGAGCTGGATTTCTGAGCCCCTGCATTGTGACATGAGTGAAGTAAGCGCTTCGTGGTGGTGAACCGCGGACGTGGGTTTCAGTCGACGCCCTACTGCAGGGTAGCCTGGCCTCTTCACAGGGCCTGACCATTTGAACAGGAGAGGACCTGAAGGGAAACTTAGAAGAATAGAAGCCTCAGAAATTAGAAGATTTGAAGAAAAGAGCTACCTAAAGGTGGGGGCAGGGAGGCCTTCCCAGCAGGGGAATAGAAGACACAAAAGCCCCCAGGCAGATGCCAGAAACTTTCCAGAGACCGGCCTCGAACAAGGGGGAAGTGGCGAGAGAGAAGTGTGGAGAGTGAGTCCCAGGGGCACCAGACCTTTGCGGTCCCCAAAGCCCACGAACGGTGTCAGCCTGTCAGGGAGGCATGTCTGCATCATCTACCCGGCCCCTCGGTGGGGGTCACGGAGTCAAAGAGTTGCAGGCCTAACCATATGCAAGAAGCAGAAGGAATAAAACTCAAGGTGGTGCCACGGAAAGATAAGCTGGCAGAGTCCTGGCGTAACCACGTTCGGCACCGTCTTCCTACCTTCTCCAGCTTCTCCACGTCCAAGTGTTCCCAGGCCCCCCGGCCCGGGGAAGAGGAAAGCTGCCCATATGCACGGAGGGTGTGCGCCATCTCAGTGGCAACACCGGGGTTTTTTATGTTGCCGGGGAAGTAGCGCCTGTGCCCAGCGGCGGGGCACAGGAGCCCCCCCTTCCCCACCCCTCCTTCAGCAACACGACAGAGGCAGCACCTGGGGGAGAAGTTTCCAGCCTGGCCTCCTGGTGGGTGTGGCCACCACAGCCACGGTTTTCAGAAAACGGCTGAGTAACCATTTGACAATGGAACGAATGACTGTTACAGTTCAGAACTATCCTAGCAAATTATTGCCTGCCTTACTTCAGGGTTTTTAAGTTCAAATTCCACTTCTTAGATGCTTCTGCGTCAAGGATGCTCAAGAGTTCGTAGAGGCTGTCATCTTCTGTGTGTGTTTTATCAGCCTGGGGTTTGGTGGCACCCACAGGTGTGGTGCCTCCTTGGGTAAGGCACAGTGGACTGTTTATCTTCTGATGATTCCAAGGAGAGAGATGGAACCCTTTGCCTTTCCTTTGCCTGTGCTTGTTAATTTGTGGGTAACTCTCAAATTGAATACACTTTACGTGGCATCAAAACAGATGGTCAAAAGGAGAACGGTGTTTTATCAAGTAAAAATGATAGCCTGCAGTTCCAGACTGACTCACGAACTTACACCAGTGCCCTCCTCTGAAGACACGGGGCCTTTGGAGTCCAAGTATCCTGATGAGATCTAAGGACAGTTTTCCAGACGGGACGATGTAATCAGAATTACACACACAGGGGACCAGGAAGGACGGCGCCTTGGGGGCCCAGGACCGGGTGCAGGCAGATGTCTCAGCCTGGCAACCCCACACCACGGGGTTTTGTTTTTTTTAGTTTCATTGTCTACATTTAGGAGGAGGGAGAGAGCAGATAGAAACCAAGATCTCTGCCTTTCTTTAAAAGTTTTGAATTATCTAGCCCAAGTGGGTCCAAGTGCCCACAAGATAGTGACAACCTGGCTCCACCTTCTGGCCCGAACCCTCTCTTCAGAGTCCCACAGTCCCCTCCACCCCCACTGCCTTTCCTTAGCCAGCTTCATTCATTGACAGTATCGATGGGGTCTTGGAGCGGACCCCAAGAATAGAATCTCTCCTGTTCTCAAGCTGAGAAGCAAGACTGTGTGTAAAGCTGAAGGCAAAAAAGATCTCTATTTACGGAGAGAGAAGAGGATGGAAGGTACGCTTCCAGCTGCAGGCAGGGTTCTAGGGGATGTTGCTCAGGGCAGGCCCCTCAGGTCCTTCCTACAGCAGAGGAGCAGTGGAGTGCGGGTTCCAGGTGCTGGCCTGCTCCCAGAAGGAGGAGGACAGGTCGGCCACATGTCAGGCCATGTGTCCCAAAGTGTGTCAAAGGGCAGAGAGGCCTGGCGTGACTGTCCTGGGAACTCCCAGGGAGGAGAAGGAGCATGGGGTGCTCGGAGCCGCTGGGGCTGGAGACGGCTGGAGGAAGGTTAATTCTTTAACAAGCTGAGCAAAGAACACCCATGCCCTCCCAGGCTTGTGGTGAAATCACCAGGGCCCTTAACTCAAGGTCAGTAAATGTGGTGACCTTCAGCAACCATGAAAACCAAGTTTCTAGAAAGAAAGCAGCAGAACTCACTCTCTACTGGGGTAAATCAGCCGGAATGAAAAGCATGGAAAACCACAACAACAGGATAAAAAAACAAAGCCCTGAAAGGTGACCCAAGATGTGTTTTCTGACACAGGAGCTAAATTCAGGGAAGCGAGAGCGAGACCTGGCATGGACAGGTGATCAGTAGAGACGGGCCGGTCACTGAGACAGAGTCTCGTTCAGGGAGCACTAGTGAGTGCCATGCACATTCACTGCCATGCAAAGCACGTAATGCGAACCCCTGTAGAGACGAGGAAACCGAGGCCCCGAATGATTTCTATGGGGCTGGTGGAGGGATTCCAGGGCCAGACTCCCCGGCTCTGAAACCCTTCCCCTCTCCCTGCCTGTCCTTTTGGGCCACGTGTAAGTTGTTTCCCTGAGGATGGGAGCAGCTCCTTCAGAGAACTGCTGGTCTGCAGTCAGAGCCCTGGGCCAGACGAGGCTGGACTGGGCCGGGCTGAGCACTCCAGCCTGCCCCGCCCCGGGACCAGTTGGCATCCTGGCCTCTCCAGACCAGTAAGCCAGTTACCTCTGGCCTGTGATGCCATGACCTGACCTTTCCCATCCTCTGGCTACCCACTCCCCACAGAGCAGAGAAGGCAAAAGGGGCATGAAGTCGGCCTCCACACCCACTGTGTTGGACCTTCCTGGTCCATCAGCAGCAAGTTTTCCAGGAAAGAGGGAGAGCTGCGGGGCACAACTTTGTCGGAGGGGCTTCCTTCCCTCCTGGTTTACTTGTGATGCCAGCGACACACACACCTCGGTCACGCCTGCTCAAGGTCGTGTTCACTCAGTAGCTTTCCACAAGATCAACTAGTGAAAATCCCTTAATAGGGAATGTTTTTAGAAGGAACATATGGGGAATCAAAAAAGGGCTAAATATAAACCTGTATTTACAGAACTGAATAAGGAGCAAAGAAAAGCTGAACAGAGAGCCGGATGGAGAAGCCTTCTCCTAAAACAGGTTTTTTTTCAGAGGGTGTGAGTGCGCATTTTGCTGTATATATGAATTCGTGGAACACTGGAGTTACCTTTAATTAAACAAAGAAAAAAAGTAGCTCATGATGCCAAAACCATTCTGATGCCAATCATATTGTGGAAGCACCTGAGGCTATACCCACTGACTTTACCAGAACTATCATTTGGTTGCATTTCAGACTTAGAAATGATCAAATGGAGCATAGACTTCTAAAACAGAAGTTTCATATTGAAGGTATTTTTTAGGTAGCTAAGGCAACTCCAAGAAATGATCTACATCATAAGTGCTAAAAGAAAAAAGAGGCCAACTCTGAAATTAGGCCATAAGCAGGCATGAAAGAAATCCCTGTGGCCCAAAGAGGGTGAGGAAGGAAGGAACACATATTTTATTGAGCAACTACCACAGGCAGAATTGTTGGTGGGCATTCACTTGTTGGACCCTTGTGATGTTGCTAAGTCGACACGATTATTTTTCTCCCCTCTCTGTAGACTGAAGATCTCAGTGTCAGAGGTTACACTGCTGGCCCACCGCGTGCTTGGGATTCAAAGCTCTTGCAAAGCCAGCTGTCTGGGTGCCTGGGTGGCTCAGCCCATTAAGCTGAGCCTCCGGCTGAGGTCCTGATCCGAGAGTCCCAGGGTCAGGCTCCCTGCTGAGCAGGGAGTCTGCTTCTCCCTCTCCCTCTGCCTCTCATGCCACTCATGCCTGCCCTCTCTCTCTCTCTCTCCATCTCTCTCTCTCTCTCTCTCAAATAAATACACAAAATCTTTTTTTAAAAAATCCAGTTTTCTGGCTCCAGGGACGCTTGCCCTTTCAAATACAGCATGGCCCTTTGCGGTGACATCAGCAGGCCTGGCTCCCGAGGTTCTCATTCCCTCCTTGCCAACGTTTTTAACTCAAATCTATTTGAGGAGTTTTCTTCTCTCTTTAGGGAAAGGTATTTCCTTGAAAGCACTTGGTGATAAATTTTACCGTAAAGAAATCTCAGTCGTAACTTTTGTGTGTTTTGTCTTTCATTACGTAAGACAGATTTCACGTTATTTTGTGTGTTTATTTCTCTGTCCAGAGACCTTACATGTTGACACAGTATGGTATGAAGCAAATACTTGACTCACTTGAATCACTGTGACGAAAAATCTACCGTAACAGCCGAGGGTGGGACCTGACCAGGATCCTGCTTCACCTGCCTTTACTCAAATGTCAAGGCCATCTTTGAACAAGCAGATTAGCCACAGATGGTGAGATAGCAGAGAGTGAGTGGAGCAAGAAAGGTTCCTAGTCCTCACAGAAAGTGTGCATTGGAGGACGCAGCCTGCATTTTGCTGAACAGTCCCTCCCAGTGTCAAGTGCCCTTCCACAGCACCCCATAGAAAGTGCGGGTTTATATGGCCAGCTGGTCTGTGATGGAGATCTCGCTCCCTAAGAAATCCATCAACAGCCCACCTGCTCAAACAGGAGACAACCTGCTTTCCTGCAACTACACTACAGTGGGGACTCCAACATGCAGAGCCCAAAAGGCAACACCACTGAGCTGCAAGAAGGAACAGAGCTGCCGGTTATGTATGTTTCTAATGTCACCCTTTAAAATTTTGGCTTTCAGGGGCTCCTGGGTAGCTCCATCAGTTAAGCAGTTAAGCGTCTGACTCTTGATTTCAGTTCGGATCATGATCTCAGGGTCGAGATCCCAGCCTCCGGCTCAGTGTGAAGTCAGTTTAGGATTCTCTCTCCCTCTCCCTCTGCCCCTCCGCCCCAGCACAGGAGCTGGCGCACATGCGCGCTCTCTCAAATAAATGAAATCTTTAGAATTTTGAGTTCCGTGTAATGGTTTTATATGTACTTAATACATTAGTGTTATCATACATGCATAGATTTTATTAGTTAATAGATGTAACCTAGAAACACATGCTTGAAATGGTTTGCCAGCATGGGGACAAAACCAAAAAACCTTGGAGACTCTCTGCCTAGGGGAAGGTGAGTGTCGGTGGAGGTGGTGACCAAAGCCTGCTGCTAAATTCTCAAGATCCAAAAGATAAACCCAAATTGCCTGGGTCATGGTGCAGGGAGAGGAAAATCTCCCAGGAGCAAGGTACGATTGGACTCTCCCTGCTTTTCTTTTTCACCAATGAGGATGACACCCTGCAAAATTGCCTGAGAAGCAGGTGGCTTGTGAGTCACAGGACAGCCCTTTCATTCCCTGGGTAGCCCCGGGCTGTGGCCCCCAAGACTCCGAGAGTCCAGCTCTCCTTCCCTAAGCAATGAGTCCTGCTGCTCAAAGGAGCAAATAGTAAAAGATACCTAAAAATTTCAACACCACTTGCCCCATAAGAAATGTACATTAAAACTAGTAAGAATACCCTATTCTTCTACTATCAATTACATAGATTTCAACAAGTCAGTAGTTGGCCAGGGTGGAAAAGCAGGCATTCCCATATTCCCAGTGGGTGTGTAAATTGGCAAAAACTTTCTGTAAGCAATTTGAAAATTCTGACCAAGAGTTTAAAAAATGCACACATCTACCTACCCATCAGTTTCTCCTCAGGGTATTTTTCGAAGAAAATAATCAAGTCTGGAGATAAAGGTTTAAATACCTCTAAAAGTTTGTTATTCAATCATTTATTCATTCTACACACACTTAAATGGTGTCTTTTTTGAGGCAGATTCTGTGCTAAGTGCTGCCACACAACAAAAAATAAAATAGGGCTCTGCTTGCCTAGAGATTATTAATAATCATTACAATGTTATTTATAACAGGGAAAAATAGAAACAACATGACCAAAATCAGTGTTGTTGTTTTTCTGCAGTCATGAATTCCTATGCACCCATTATAAATTGTATTGGAGAAGACCCTGGAGGGACGCCTGGCTCAGTCGGTTGGAAGAGCGTCCACTCTTGATCTCGGGGTCATGAGTTTGAGTCCCGCCTTAGGTGTAGACAGTACTTAAATAAATAAGCTTTAAAAAAGAAGAAGAAGTGGGGTGCCTCGGTGGCTCAGTGGGTTAAAGCCTCTGCCTTCGGCTCAGGTCATGATCTCAGGGTCCTGGGATCAAGCCCTGCATCAGGCTCCCTGCTGAGCAGGGAGCCTGCTTCCTCCTCTCTCTGCCTGCCTCTCTGCCTACTTGTGATCTCTCTCTGTGTCAAATAAATAAATAAAATCTTTAAAAAAAAAAAAAAAGGAGAAGAAAGAAGAAGAGGAAAAAGACAACTTTGGAAAATGTTCACATCAGGTAGTTTGAGTGGAAAAAAACAGTTAACAAAACAGACATTGTATGTCTCCCTACAGCCTTGATTGCCCAGAGAAGGGTCACAGTTCACCCTATCATTTGAGACAGACTTCTCTTTAGTGAGAAATGTGCAGACTTCTCTTTAGTGAGAAACAAAACAGAGTAGAACAAAAAAGCATTGGGAAATGTGCCCATTATTTCTTCCTACTTCATGAATGTTTTCTGAGGGTGATTCTAAGAGGAGCTAAAGAGCAGGTAACAACATCGGTGGAAGATTCTGAGAGGCAGTAAGACTCATCTCAGGAACTACAGCCCAACTGAAAATAAGTTACCTCATGCAATATTTAAAAAGAATCTCCAGCATAATCAATAAAAAGCCCCTAAGAGAAATGGGCTTGGTCAGACACTGTTCGTATGAGGGTGGCTTGTTATAAACATTTGAGAAGGCAGTTAGCAGTATTTATCAGAACTTGTAATGTCACTGTCATAAGCTAGCAATTTTATCTATAGGAATATATCTACAGGAGTACTTATGCCTGCATGAAAAAGTTTAATAAGGAAATGGAAATTAACCAACTTATGCATATTGGGAGTCTGTAAGGAGACCAGAGAAAGAGAGGCAGCAAAAACACTTGAAGAAATAATGGCCAAAAATTCCCAAATTTGATGGAAAAGATGAACCTGCACATCCTAGAAACTCAACAAACTCAATCAGCCCAAAGAGATCCACACTGAAATACACCATAGACAGACTGTCTAAAGCCAAAGATGAGGAGAGGATCTTGAAAACGCAAGAGAGAAATCCAATATCATATATAATTGATCATTGGTGAATTAACAGTTGACTTTTCTCACCAGAAACTGTGGAGGCCAGTAGTCAGGGGGATGACCTATTCAAAGTGCTGAAACAAAAACAAAATTGTACATCCAGCAAACTATCTGTCAAAAATGTATCATTGGGGAGTGCTTGGGTGGCTCAGTTGGTCAAGCATCCGACTCTTGATTTTGGCTCAGGTCATGATCTCAGGGTGGTGGGACTGACCCCTGTGTCAGGTTCTGTGCTCAGCAGGGAGTCTGCTGGAGATTCTCTCTCCCTCTCCCTCTACCCTTCTCCCCACACCTCCCCCACCCCCATTTCACGCACATATACACTCTCTCTCTCTCTCTAAAATGAATGGATAGATCTTTTTAAAAAAATGTATCATTGAAAGACATTCAAATAAACAAATATAAACAAAACCTGAAAGCATTTGTCACTAGTTGACCTGCCCTGCAAGAAATATTCAAGGGTGGGCGCCTGGGTGGCTCAGTGGGTTAAAGCCTCTGCCTTCAGCTCAGGTCGTGATCTCAGGATCCTGGGATGGAGCCCCAAATCAGGTTCCCTGCTCAGCGGGGATCCTGCTTCCTCCTCTCTCTCTGACTGCCTCTCTGCCTACATGTGATCTGATCTCTCTCTCTCTGTGTCAAATAAATAAAATATTAAAAAAAGAAAAATACTCAAGGGAGTCCTTCTGGTTACAAGAAAAGACCCTGGACTATACTTGAATCCACATGATGGAATAAAGATCTCACCCTTGACTAGTTAGTGCTAGGAATGTGGAGGAAAAGACCAGACATAGCACATTTCTGGTCACCTTATCATCTTCTTCTTACTCTTCAAGCTTTCCACTCTGAGATTCTAATGCAATATCTAACAAATATCCAGTCATATTGAATCAGCCTGATGTTTGATTTAGAGGGCTGATGACCCACACTTGTTTTGATTTGATGACATTTGGGGCTTAGAGCTAAGAGATATCTCCCTTTTGTATGACTGAGCACAGCCTAAGAAATAATACCAGCAATAATAGCATCATCATTTTACAATGGAAGTCTAACTGGAGAGTGAACGGAAGTGCTATTGGCCAAGGGCCCCTATCCACTAGTTACGTCATATTGGAAAATCTGACCCAAGAATCTGACAATCAAAAAGGATTATCTTTCATTTTACCATTATTTGTTCACAGTTATGCCATCTGGCTCGTGTAACCAGAGGAAACTTGGCACCCACATTCAACTGGTATGACCATCAATTCACAAAGCATCCTGTTTTCTCTTTACCAAGAACAAAGTGACAACTGATCTCAACGTGTAAGTACTTATCATGTAAAACAAGTGGCTTGAGCAGGGAATATTTTTTAAGAAGATAGGGTTGGGGGTCGCCTGGGGGCTCAGTGGGTTAAAGCCTCTGCCTTCAGCTTAGGTCATGATCTCAGGGTCCTGGGATAGAGGCCCACATCGGGCTCTCCGCTCAGAGGAGGGCCTGCTTCCCCCTCTCTCTCTGCCTTCCTCTCTACCTACTTGTGATCTCTCTCTCTGTCAAACAAATAAATAAAAATCTTGAAAAAAAAAAGATAGGGTTGGAAGAGCATTTTAGTGTCATCAGATATCTCCGACTGTTCTAACAGTATAACCTAATTTATCTTTCTTTGTGTTTGTCTCTGAATTTTCCCTTCAATTTAACAAATACTTTTGGAGCACCTACTATATAAAATGGAGTGAGCCAAACACTGAAAGGATATCAAGCTATATTAGGCAGGAAATGGCTCTAGCTCTATAAGAAAGAAAACATCAGATTTCAGTGGCTTACGCCAATGGAACTTAATTTCATGCTCACTCAACAGCTCAATGATGCTGTCCTAGGTCATCAGGCAACTCTCTTCCACCTGGTGATCCAGGGATTTGGGCTCCTTCTATCTTGAGCTCCTGCCATCTTCTCAGGCACCAGAATCTTGGTTCAAGATGCCTGAGCATTAGAAGAGTAAAGAAGGCATGCACGCTTCTTAAGACACCCAGCCCACAAGCAACACATGTCACTCCCACTTGCATCCACCTATAAGAACAAGTCCCTTGGGCACACCTGGACGTCAGAGATTGGCCTGTGTGGTCCCCGGCTGAGTAGTCACTTCCCTGCAACAACTTTATACTCGGGAAGGAGGGGAATAAGCCAGAGGTCTGTTATTCCTAGTGTGTAAGATGTAGCTTCTATCTTCAAAGAACCTTTGTCAGAGTAGAGAAAAAAGTTCACAGGAGAGAAACGTCATGGAGGAGGTGGCATTTGAGATGATCCTGGATTGTCAGAACTGCCAGACCACATGTTGGTGAGAGGGTCATTCTAGATGGAGTGACTGCCACTAAGGAAGCATGGAGGTGGGAAGGGAATGTTGAGTAAGTAGTTTTCCTGGAACAAAGATCTGCATAGGGGAGAGACGGAGCTTCGAAGTTTTGTTAGGTCACTGTTATGTAAGGCCCTGAATGTCAGGACAAAGAGTTGGAATTCCATGCTTCCTTTCTGATGATTATCATGCATTTGTAACACAAAGTTTCCAGAACAATGATAGCTTTAATCACTAACAAGTATCATTCACAGACCAGACAATACATTCACTATGAAGGGATTTCATTTTTCAGATGGTAACACTAATGACAGCATCGTACGACATTCACAGGCTGTAATTGATTTCAAAAGTTTACATCTGTACCCACGTTTCTTGATACTTACAAGATACAATCCAAACATTTCCATTTCTCTCTTGCTCCTTCTCCCAGTTTTATCTCACATAGTTTTCCAGAGACGCTGAGGGTAGCTTTATAAGCTGACATCACAAACCAGTAGGACCTCCCCTTGGGCGGGACGGAAGACCTTGCTAGGGCTGCGAACTCTGAATACTGTTGACGCAAAATGAGCAAACCTTTTAGAATCTCTAAAAGTAAGAAAGAGAGTTTATTCGAGCCCAAGTTAAGACAGCTGCCTGGGAAGCACACTCTTCACAGAGAAAAAAGTGCTCCAGGGAATGAACAATTTTTACAGGGTTATATACCTTTTAAAACTTATAAAAGCTCAAAGATTATAGATTAACATAGAGGCAGAAATAATGAGGTTTTTGTTTTGGTGTGTTTTGTTTTTGTTTTGTTTTGTTTTTGTTTTGTTTTAAGAATTCCAGCGAGAGGCAGGTCACATAGCTTTTTTTACTCCCGAGTTTTTATTTTTTTTTAAAGATTTTATTTATCTGAGAGAGAGAAAGAGAAAGAGAGCGCAAGCAGGGGAAGGGTTAGAGAAGCAGGCTCTCTGCTGAGCAGGGAGCCCCATGGGACACAGGACTCGATCCCAGCACCCTGAGATCATGACCTGAGCCAAAGGCAGGCACCCAACCGACTGAGCCACCCAGGCGCCCTGGAAATCACAAGTTTCAACACCAAGGAATGCAGGGAGTAAGAACATTTACTGATATCTTTAGGACAAGATGGTTTTCCTTTAGGCTACTCACTTATGAAGTAGATGCACAATGTATGCTTGGTGAGCCATAAATCAGGCTTTCAGTTTAAACAAAGTTAGACTGTATAGTCATGCTGACTTAGAAAGAAATCTAAAATGGCTTTCTCATACATCAGGCCTTTAAAGAGTTTTCCTCTCGCCAATACCAATACCGATCACTGCACAGCCCATAAACATGATTCCCTTCACCATCTGACAGCGTCCTCACAGCATCAGGGTCAATGTTGGCGTGTAAATAGTACTGGAAATTTAACAGGAGTAAATATTTGTTTAAAAACATTCATGTGCAAAGGGACAGGAGGGGCACATGGAGCAACATTGGGGTGCCTTAGCAAAGTTGTAACTGGACCAGGAATTGAACTTTTTCTGAAGGCATTTAGAAATGGATTGTGGATTGTGACTTTGATGTATATCTCTCCAAGCTGGCAGTGGCTTTAAAGTTGACCCAAGTAGAACATTTAAGAAATCTGGATTGCAGGTGGGGTCTCATTGTTTTCATTGTGCTGCACGTCATATCTTCCCTTTTTGGGAATGGGGTAGGAAAGAGACAAACACACAGATTACAGAGAGATGCTGCCTTCATTTCTTTTACAGAATTCTTACCTGAAGCTTGGACCTACTTGGTCCTACTTTACCTAGTATTTATGCTTGGACCTACTTTACCTAGTATTTATTCTGTCAATTTCCATTTAATATAATGTAATTTTGTAAAACTGTTTTTAAGCCATTGTAACCTTGGTTTAATATAGTCTAAATAGGCATGATATAAGCTAGAGTTTAGTTATACAGAGCTCTTAATATTATATACTTAACCTTACTTGCTTCATAAAATAAGACAACTATAAGCAATAACTTTTAATAAGTTCACATTCATAACCATTTTTCCCATGATAAAATTAGCAAACATTTTGAAAAGATAACATCTAAAGTTGGTGAGCATATTGTGAGATGAACAAAGAACACTTAAAAATCAAATAGAGGGTGCCTGGGTGGCTCAGTGGGTTAAAGCCTCTGCTTTCGGCTCAGGTCATGATCTCAGCGTCCTGGGATCGAGGCCTGCATCGGGCTCTCTGCTCAGTGGAGAGCCTGCTTCCTCCTCTCCCTGTCTCTCTGCCTGCCTGTCTGCCTACTTGTAATCTCTCTCTGTGTGTCAAATAAATAAATAAAATCTTAAAAAAAAATCAAATAGAAAAATGTCTCTACAGAGCAGGATGATGCCATTCTATTCACTGTACAGTTTATAAGTTCTGTCAGGCTATCAGCTTCCTCATTTGTAAATGAGGGGATTAGATGAGATGTTCCCTAAGATATCTCTCAGGCTTAGGAGACTCTATGGCTGGGAATCGTAGAGCACACACCTAATAAATAATTATCAAAACAACAAACCACGTCTATTGTAAATCTTAAAAGACTTCGACCTTGAGATGTTGTGATATAATGAGAGCATGGCCTTAGCATTAAAAAAAACTTGGCTAGGGGATGCCTGGCTGGCTCAGTCTGTTGAGCATCTGCCTTAGGCTCAGGTCCTGATCCCAGGACTGTGTCGTGGGCCTGCTTAGCTGGGACTCTGCTTCTCCCTCCCCCGCCCCCCGTGCTCTCTCTCTCTCTAATAAATAAATAAAATCTTTAAAAATAAACACTTGGCTAGCATCCTGGCTGAGTCTCATTTCCCTCAGTAGAAAAATGAGGATAATAATTCTTCTAAAAGGATTAAAAAGGGGTCGAAATGTGATGACAAATCCAAAGGCCTTTGCATGTTGCCTGACTTGAAGTAGATGCTTCATAAACGATACTTCACTCCCTAATCCAAGACCTGGTAGGATATAGGCCAGGTTGCCCCAGACCATCAGTTTGCACTCCTTCAATCTAAACTACCATTTTGAACCCTGCAGCAGGAAGCAGAGGGTAACCTTTGTGAGAACTGAGCCATTTCAGTCTGGGGAAGTTGAGGCAGGGGTTCAGGTGGGACCCGAGTGCGTCATGCCATGTCTCCAGGTTTTTGGGGTTGTCATCCTATGGGAAGAGAAGTGGGAGGCACAGGGAGTTGAAGCCGGCCACAGAGGAGAAGCCTGGTTGTCTGTTTTCCTTTGTGCTGGCTTGCTCACCTGCCTGCCAGACTTTCTACCTTCTCCCCTCCCTTCCTTCAGAAAATATTTAATGATACAGATGATGTGGCAGTCTCCATGCATGGCATCAGAGTTTGAATGTTAAATAAGATACTGGTTCTGATCCTTAACTAGCTTCTAGTCTAGTAGGAGAGACAGATAATAATAGAAATCACAGACCCATGGGATCAGCCCTGCACACAGGGTGGGTTAATGGTCCAGAAGCCAGAGATCTCCATGCTTGGGGTCAATAGTGGGCTTTAGGACATGGTAAGAGAAGGCCTCCCAAAGACAATTCGCTCAAGGTCATTTTTCTTTCTAGCAGAAGGAGATTTTGCTCCAGTGGTCAAGATGTGTTTGAGGTAGGGAGGGGAGCACCCTGTCGGGAACAACACATGAAAAGATCAATAAAACGGCTCTTCCATTAGGGAACCTCATGGAAATGAGCTGCCACAAAGAAGCATGTGATGTTCAGAGAGGAGGGAAATGAGGCTTACACCCAGACCACGAGGGATGTAGACTATGCTTAAGATTAGAAACAACAGCACAACAACAGGAAAACCAAAAACCCAGTTAAAGAATGCACAAAGGACTCAAATAGGCATTTCTCCAAAGACACTCAAATGGGCAACAAACATGAAAAGATCCTCAATTTCAGTAATCACCAGGAGATGACCATTATAATTAATAATAATAATAATAAAAGGGTTGGTGACAATGTGGAAAAATTAAAACCTTTGTGCACTGTCGGTCAGAATGTAAAATAGAGCAGCCACTAGGGAAAACAGTCTGGTAATTCCTCAAAAAATTAAAATGGAATTACCATATGATCCAGCAAGCCCACATCTTGGTATTTATCCACAAGAATTAAAACCAGAATCTTGAAGAGGTATTTGTACACCTATGCTCATAGCAGTATTAGTCGCAATGGCCAAGAGGTGAGGGCAACCCAAATGTCCATGCACAGGTGAATGGCTAGACAGTGTATCGTAAATCCATACAATGGAATATTATTCGGCCTTAAGAGGAAGGAAATGTGGAAACATGCTACCACATGGATGAATGTTGAGGACATCCTGCTAAGTGAAATACGCCGGTAGCCAGGGGACAGATTCTGCATGATTCCACTTCTGCGAGGTATCTAAAGTTGTCAGACTCCTAGAAATAGAAAGTAGAATGGTGGTTGCCAGGGCTAGGGGGAGGTGGAAGAGAGGAGTTGTTTTGTGGGTATGACTTCAATTTTGCAAGGCAAAACAATTCTCCAGGTCCACTGCACAACAACATGAATGTAGTTAATGCTAAACGGTTGTACACCTGAAAATCATGAGGATGGCAAGTTGAATGTTCCATGTTTTTTACTACAATAAAAAGAATTGGGAACAGTCTTTTGAAGGCAGCAGACCATTCCCTGAAGCATTTTAAAGCTGGGAGAGACATGGTCACACCCATTTTGGGGAGTAGCTTCTGGGGAAAGCGGTTCATGGATTAGAGATGGAACAGACTGGAGCTCCGGGGAGACCAGCTGGAGGGCCTTTGAGGGTCCAGACGTGGGCTGAAGAGGGTGTGACAAGCTTAGAGAGAAAGAGGAAGGAGATGGGACAGCAGGAAGGAATGTAGGCGTGGCTGGGAACCACCGTCATTATGCCTGAGGTGTGTGACCGTAGACACTGTCCGCCTACGAAATTCTGGGCATTGTCCAGCTTGGCGTGTTAATCTTGCCCAGAGAGATCATCTGATTCAAGAGGACTCCCCGTTGGGAGTTCCCAGGAACAGCTTGCTCTGTAGGATTCTGAAACTGGGTCCTCACCCCCATCCTGCTCCTCTAGCTTCTCTCTTTTTCTTTTTTCTTTTTTTTTTTTCTGTCCTTTTTTTTTTTTTTAACAGCACCAATTCCCTTGAATATTGTCCTTCATATTCAAAATGGCAATTCTTCTAAAGCCAATTAAAGACAGTCCCGAGTCAGGCAATATCTCTAGAAATTCAGTAACTTTCCATTTACCTTTCTTTTTTTTTTCTTCTTTTCAAAGATTTTATTCATTTATTTGACAGAGAGAGAGAGAGAGAGAGAGAGATCACAAGTAGGCAGAGAGGCAGGCAGAGGGAGAGGGGGAAGCAGGCTCCCTGCTGAGCGGAGAGCCCATGTGGGACTTGATCGTGACCTGAGCCAAAGGCAGAGGCTTAACCCACTGAGCCACCCAGGCGCTGCATTCTATGGAATTTCCCAGCAATTGTATCATCCTCCAGAAGTGCATCCTGGGTGAAACCTTTTTGAATCTCCACATTTGAGAAAAACCATTGTAGTGAATGTTTTCCTTCCTACAAATGCATTAACATGTGATTTCTGGAGACAGAGTGTGTCACCATCAGTGGGTGAGAAGGACGATGAGGTCAGCCCAAAAGTCAGGTGCAGGGGAGGTCGTCAGGGAGGGACTCTGAGGGACTCTGTCAAGCATACCATGCTCTCAGCCCAATTCACATTTTGACTCAACAAAATAACATAGTTCTTTATACCACTAGCTTTTGGAATTCTTATGAAATGTGGACACCACTGAATTCCAAAGGCCAAGAATAATTTCTTCTAAATTAATCATGCGTGGCCTTTGGTAAAATAATGTTGCTTGTTAAAATCATATTTAATAGTATAATTTACAAATCATCAAATGTCTCATTTTTGTCCTTTGATACTTCATTTATTGCTTCTAAGCTTAGAGAAATTATAATCCCTCTAAAGATACAACTACTAGTTCCTGATTTCTGCTACTTTACTATGACTTGATTTATATGTTGAATTGTCAGACCTACCTAAAGTGTTTTTTGTGGTATAATGTAAATTAAATCATGTTTCAATATTGCTAGCACCAAGAAGTAAATCCAAAAGGGGTTTTCCTTCTCTATAAAACCAATCATTTGCATGTTTTGTAAAATGCTAGCACATTAAATGTGAGGTAATTTAACCCATGGGGGGAAGAACATTTTCACTCCACATCTCCCTTGGAAAATATTTAAAACACAGCGGTCATAGATCTAATTTTCTTTGAAGGTACTTTTGGATAAAATCCAGGAAAACTACCCTTTGTAAAATAGATGAATAGTTCATCTGAAACCTTGGTCCACTTAAAAAAATTAACTACCAAGCATATTTAAGTGTCTATGTTAGTTACTGTGGTACAAATTATAGTCAATAGAAGTTTCATGCTGAGAAAAACCATGAAGTACATAAGATGAATGCCATTCACTATGATTATTCTCTTCGGGAGCTAGAAAATAACTACTTAGAGAGATTGTGCATGAGGGTAATTGCTGTTTAATGGAGAAAAACTGGGGAAAATAATTATAAGAGTGAAGAAGATATTTCCTAACCATCTGTCATTTAAAAATAAGAAACAAAAAAGAAAACATAGTACATTTTCCAGAGAGTCTTGGACATGGTGCCAAAAGGCAACCCTCGATGCTCCACACATAAAAGAACTTCCATGAAGATATCTGATATTGCTGCATGTAGAAGTTCCTTCTAGAGCCATCGCCAAGATGTGTTTTACTATTACAGTCACTCACCTTTATTTGACATTTCTACATAGCCTAGGTGGAGGAACACCCCACCTGAGACGTCAATAATCGGAAGGAGATGCCAACAGAAAGACATTTCCTCCTTCCAGGAAAATAAAAGTAGTGGACAGCGTCAAAAAGCAATCTTTGAATTTCTTATTTGTTTACTGCACTGAAGAAATATTAGTGAGCTAATAAAGGTCTCTATATATGGCCCTGTATAGGCTTTATTCAGATAATAGTTTATCGATGCTCTCTTCTGTCGAAGCTGGTCTTCTTAAGTCTATAGATATGCGCCCCTGCCATATACCTACCTGTTCCTCAGCCCTGCTCAGAGGAGCTGATGCCTTGGAGGCAGAGGAGGGAGCAACTCCGTGAATTATTCAGCGTGACTGGTTTGCTATTGTTCAATAATACAGGATTTAATAACCAGACAAGACAACAGTACTGGAGCTGTGGTGAGGCAGTATGTGATTAAGGGTGCAGCTGCAAGTCATCTCTCTTCTCTCTCCCTGAATTTCCAGAGGACTTTATCTATGCCTCGTAAGGCACTTTCCCCTTTCTTCTCTGATGGTGCTCTTATTTCTCTCTTCCCCCTCCTAGCGAGTGAATGACTCGGGGGCAAGCTCCAGGTCTGACTGATTTTGGATCCCCCCACAGAGCCTGGTCTACACCTGCCTAGCATTGCTGCAAGCAGACATTTGTTTCTTACTTATTTTTTTTTAAAGATTTTACTTATTTATTTCACACACACACACACACACACACACACACACACACACACACACAGAGGGAGAGGGAGAAACAGGCTCCCTGCTGAGCAGAGATTCCCAACTGACCAGGGCTGGATCCCAAGACCCGGGGATCATGACCTGAGCCAAATGCAGACACTCAACCGACAGAGCCAACCAGGCATCCCAAGACATTTGTTATTTAAATAAAACGAGGACACAGAGAATACGCATGCGTGTGAAGGGGATGGGGGAGGGGCGTGGGTTTGTGAGAAGATTCTCACATTGGACAAAAAAATAGATTAAAACAATAAATGACTGGAGCGAACATTGTTTTTACCTCTGTAGCATCCATTCATCCTTTTTGTAGTAAGAACAACTTGATTTTCTTTTGAGGAACTACTGCTCCATTATTGTGTGCTCTTGGTTGGACTGTGATCAAGGGGGCCTGCCCTCCCTTGGCTTGGATAATCACACTCTCATGGAGATAGAACTCAGGCAGAACAAGGACAGAAATTGCCAGTGACTCATCCCAGTGGTAACCTATCCACAGGGATAATAGATTGTCCATTTGGATGCCATTCTTTGGCAGATTAAAGATGGCTACTCATTCTTTGTCAGCTCTCCCATCAGGAGGCAGTCTATGCCCCTTTCCTTCAATCTGGACAATATGTCCCTTCCCCGATTAAAGGAATAAATGGAAGTGACCGGGTCACTTTCAGTGCCTAGGTCTTCGTAGATTGGCCACTTCTACTTCTTGTCTCTTAGAAGGTGGACTCTTAGAGGCCTGAGCCACCATTTAAGTCCAGTTACCCTGAGCCCACCATGCTGTGAGAAAGCTGAAGCTAACCGTGTGGAGAGATGCTGTGGAGAAACATGCCCAGCCATCACCCAGCACTCCTTGCCATCCTGGCCCAAGCAGCTAACCTGTGAGTGGAGAATTCTTCACATGACTCTAGTCTCAGAAGCCATCTCAGTACAACTGCATGAGTGATCCCAATAAGAACTCTCCAGATGAGTCCATCAACGCTGAAACCAGGAGAGAGAACAATAAATTGTTGCTTTAATCCACTAAGTTTTGAGGTAATTTATCACACAGTAAAATAACTGGAACACATCTAGACTCTCTGCTCTTCAGAATACCCTTGTTCAACTTTCCCCTCAAATACTTCAAAAGAGTCCTCTTCTCCCCCATTAGAATTATAGGACTACATTGTCTTTCTGTAACATAGTCTGGTTTCCTAAGTATGCTGATGTCTCTCATCTCCTCTTTTCTGTACCTCAACTTCTTATCTATGACATGGGGTTATAAGGTACTTTCATCAGAGCGTTGCTGTAAGGAAAATATGAATACCTGTAAAGCACTTCAACATTGCCTAGCACAGAGTAAGCACTTAATGAATATAGCATTTGTTAAGTATTAATTCATATAATAATGCCATGATTTAGATGAGACTGTTAAGCTTAAACAAGTGAAGTCAGAAACTGCAAACTGGCCATTCACTGTTGGCCTTCCCAGTTTAAATATTTGAATTAGTTGCAGCCATTTCCAAATCTGGTAGAGTTCATATGAATATCTAGAGTTCTGGCTTATTGCACAAATGAGATGATCTCCGCAAGGCACCTGATGGCTCTTGCTGACCAGTGACTTCCCACTTCACACAGAGCCTGTGCTCCCTGGTTCACCACTGCCCGCCCCTCCCTGCCACTACTCCCTGCACCGGTATCTACCACCTTCGTTCCTTTGTGTTACTTGCCTGCCTTTATGGACATTTGAGTTTGTAACTCAAGGAAGTGAGCAAAGGCCAGAAAGAAGAGAGGAAGGAAGACAGGCAGAGAGGAAGGCTGAATTCAGCATGTGGACATGTTCTTTCTGACTGTAGCTACCTTGGCAAACATTGTAATAATCGAAACATACTTTATTTGGTAGGAGGATCAAATCCAACTTTATGAAACAAGAACCTATTTCAGCCATTAAGATAAAACCAATGTGTTGATTTGGACAAGTGTTCTCATTCAAATGCTTGCAAAATATAATTTCTTGTCTGGGAGATGCTCTCTTTAGGAAAAACCTTGGGGGAAATGTCTATGAATGTGTTGGTAAAAAGAGGATAGGCCAGAGTATATATATATATTTATTCATTTTTAAAGATTTTATTTATTTGAGAGAGAGAGAGAGAGAGAGAGCACCAGCATGTGAGGGGGTGGAGAAGTAGGCTCCCTGCCAAGCAGGGAGCCCAAGTCGGGGCTCGATCCCAGGACCCTGGGATTATGACCTGAGCCGAAGGCAGATACTTAACCAATAGACCAGTCTTGCAGTAATTAAAATTCTTTCCAGATCCTTCCACTTGCTTCTTTGTTCTCAATTATTTGAACCATTTAACTTTTCCATTTCATCATAGGGGAGCCTGTCCATACAGTGTAAGTTTAAAGATTCCCTGACTTCCACCTGAGTGCATTTGTAGATCTGTCTCCCCTGTCCTATCCCAGTTCAGAAGTGGGGAGATTGTTTCCATTGCAAATCAAGGGTGGAGCCAAGCAGCCAGTTGAGCGGCTCAGTCTCCCTCCAGGCCAGGGTCTCGATGTGGTCTACTAACACGAGAACACTGGGAGACCAAAGGAGTCTTTGTTTGGTTAAGGTTCTAGTGGGTACCTCCCAGGGAAGAAAGTGCACAGTTTATATTCTGTTTAACAACCTGTCAATCAAGGAGAAATGCAGACATTAAAGCAGCTTGTGTAAAGGTTATTATTAAAGTAATACAAACACAAAGAACAATAGAAGAATAAGAATAATAGAAAAAAAGGTGACCCATCAACTAAAAAATAATCAGGTTTAACATAGTGATGTAGTTTTTGCCAAGCTTTTTTCTTACAAATATTAACAATCATAATGAATAGTTTTGAATATGGTCTTTTCATTTGACCTGCTGTTGTAAGCATTTCTTCTAGTATTGCCTAACCTTTGTAGGCAAAACTGTAGTGGCTACAAAATATTTCTAGAGGATATATCATAATTTGTAGGATTACCTTCCTGATATTTGTATATTTAATTTGTTTCTAATTCTTATAAATAACATGGCTCTGGACATCATTTTACGTAAAGTTTTTAATATATTTAGGATCATTTCCATATGCCAGATCTTCGGAAATGGAATTATGGAGTCAAAAAAAACGTGGAAGGGGTGCCTGGGTGGCTCAGTCAGTTAGGTGTTAAACTCTTTGTTTCATCTCAGGTCATGTTCTCATCATGATTGCATTCAGTGGGAGTCTGCTTGAAGATTCTCTTACTCTGCCCCTCCCCCACTTGTGTGCTCTCTCTCTAAAATAAATAAATAAGGGCACCTGGGTGGCTCAGTCAGTTAAGCCACTGCCTTTGGCTCAGGTCATGATCCCAGGGTCCTGAGATCAAGTCCCACATCGGGGTCCCTGCTCAGCGGAGAGCCTGCTTCTCCTTCTCCCTCTGCCTGCCACTCTGCCTACTTGTGCTTTCTACCTCTCTGTCAAATAAAGAAATAAAATCTTTTAAAAAATAAAAATAAAATAAAATAAACAAGTAAATCTTTTTTAAAAATGGAAAATTTTACAACTCCAGTTGCATATTATTTTTTTAAGATGTATTTATTTGAGAGAGAGAGAACACATGCACATAGGGGAGGAGGGGCAGAGGGAGAGGAAGAGAGAATCTCAAGCAGACTCCCTGCTGAGCACAGAGCTGGCACGGGGCTTGAGATCAAGCCCCTGAGATCATGACCTGAGCTGAAATCAAGAGTCCAGTGCTTATGGGGCATCTGCCTTGGCTCAGGTCATGATCCTGGGGTCCTAGGATTGAGCCCCACATGGGGCTCCCTGCTCAGCAGGAAGCCTGCTTCTCCCTCTCCCACTTCCCCTGCTGTGTTCCCTCTCTCACTGTGTCTATGTCAAATAAATAAATAAATAAACCTTAAAAAAAAGAAAGTCCAGTGCTTAACCAACTGAGCCATCCAGGCACCACACTTGTTGCATATTATTAAATTGTTTTCCCAAGGGCGCCTGGGTGGCTCAGTGGGTTAAAGCCTCTGCTTTCGGCTCAGGTCATGGTCTCAGGGTCCTGGGATGGAGGCCCGCATCGGGCTCCCTGCTCGGCGGGGAGCCTGCTTCCCCCTCTCTCTGCCTGCTTCTCTGCCTCCTTGTGATCTCTCTCCCTCTGTGAAATAAATAAAATAAAATCTTAAAAAAAAAAATTTGTTTTCCCAAAATATTTTAACCAAGTTAGACTGCTACCTCAAATGAATGAGAGGTGATGTACTGTCACCTCCTTTCCACCAGTAGGTACAATCCATTTTTTAAATCTTAAATTGGTTAGCATGGCATTTCACAATCTTAAATTCTATTTCCTTGACCCTATTCAGAATGAACCTTCTTCCATGTGCGGAGTACTTGTTTTTTTCCTCATGTTGAATGTTTTCAGTGTCTTTTTTGCACTTATATATGAACTCTTTAGAGGTTTTCTTATCTTTTTGTGAGCTCTTTATATAAAGTGTTATTAACCTGCTGTTATATTTATTGGAAACATACCTTTCTAGTGATTTGAATTTTTTAAATATTTTATTCATACATTGGAAACATATAGAGAATAATACAGCAAACACCCGTGAACCTACACCCAACTTAATCAAATCATATTTTGCCGTAATTTCAAAAATGTTTCAACAATAAAAAACTACAGGGGCTCCTGGGTGGCTCAGTCATTAAGCGTCTGCCTTAGGCTCAGATCATGATCCCAGGCTCCTGGGATTGAGCCCCACATCGGGCTCCCTGCTTGGTGGTAAGTCTGCTCTCCCTCTCCCACTCCCCCTGCTTGTGTTCCCTTTCTCGCTGTGTCTCTCTCTGTCAAAATAATAAATAAAATCTTAAAAAAAAAAGAAAGAATAAAAAATTACAAACAAATATATGTAATCTGTATGATACTGATTTTTGGAAATTTGTTGAGACTCACTGTGTGACTTTGAATGTTGTCAATTTTTATAATTGTTTCAACTGTTTGGGAAAAGAAGAAACAGTCTCTGTTTACCACTTGCAAGATTCTCTCTATCCCAACTCGATAAACCTCATTAGTTTTACTTTCTAAATATTCTTTATCCTTGCTAAAGTTTTTTGTCTTCTTGACCTAATAGTTTCTGAAGAAGGTGTTGAACATTTCCCACCATGATACTAGATTCGTAACTGTCTCCTCTCATTCTGTCATTCTGCTTGCATATGTAGTAACTATGTTGTTGGGCATAAACCACTCATGATGGTCCGTGATTCTCTCCCCTTGATCCTGATGTGACATCCCAGGTTACCTGAGGTTTTTGCTTCATGTTCTATTTTGTCTAATACGATAACTACTCTACTGGCTTTTAAAAACAGTATTTCCTCTACTTCTTTATTTGTCTTTTATCTCTCCACTCTTCTGTTCTCTTTTTTTCTTTCAAACTTCATATGGTTTTGTTTTAGGTATAATTCAGCGGTTTTCACCTTAGCAGCACATTAAAAATTACCTGGGAAGTTTTTAAAAATACCCACTGCCTACCCTTCCCACACTCTGCTTGTCCCCACAGAGATACTATGTTAGAATTGCTTGGTTATCTTTTTTATTGTAGTGAAAAACATATAAAATTGACCATCTTAACCATTTTTAAGTACAGAGTTCAGTAGTGTTAAGTATATTCACTTTGTTGTGTGATGAATCTCCAGAACTTTTTCATCTTACAAAACTGAAACTCTGTTAAACAACAACTCGCCATTTCCCCCTCCCCTCCAGCCCCTGGCAACCACCATTCCACTTTCTGTTTTTATGAGTTTGACTCATAAAAATGGACTCTTAATCTCATGTAAGTGGAATCATACAATATTTGTCTTTTGCGATTGGCTTATTTCACTTAACATAATGTCCTCAGAGTTGACCCATGTTGTAGCACATGACGGGATTTCCTTTTTTGGGGGGAGGGGGTGCAGAGAGGGGCAGAAGGAGAGGGAAATAGAGGATCCTAAGCAGGGCGTGGAGCCCAACATGGGGCTCGATCTCACAACCCTGGTATCACCACCTGAGCAGAAATCAAGAGTCAGATGCTTAACCCACTGAATCACCCAGGCATCCCAGGATTTTCTTCTTCTCTAAGGCTGACTATCATTCCATGTGGAAATATGTACAACATTTCACTCAGCCATTTATTCACCCATGGATGGATGGACATTTGGGTCGCTTCCACTTTTTGGCTCTTGTGAATAATGCTGCTATGAATATGGGTGTGCAAATATCTCCTCAAGATCCTGCTTCAGTTCTTTTGGACATACACCCAAAAGTGGGATTGCTGGATCATATGGTAATTCTATTTTTAATTTTTTGAGAAACTGCCATAGTGTTTTTTAAAGCAACTGCACCATTTTACATTCCCACCAACAGTGCACAGAGGTTCCAATAAACGTGGATATTTTGTAAAGCTCTCCCTGCAGGAACTGTTTACTATCCTTTTACTTACCTTCTTTTTCCCCACTACTGCTTTAACGCAACATAATCTTTTTTACAATCAGTTGGTAAATAAATTTCCTGTCTTAAGTAATCAATTCATTTGCTAAAATCTGTTTTCTGTTTACAGGTCTTCTACTTGGGACACTTTTCCTCTTGGCAAAGTATATGCCTTATTAGCTTTTATAGAGGGCCTGTTGCAAAGGTATTATCCAAAATATTTAGCAACCAAGTTCCTGCAGTCAAGTCACAATGAGTTGACCAATCAGAATGAGCTCTTCCCATAGGGCAGAAGCAGGATCTTGGGAGATCCCCTACTGTGACAGCCATTATTTCTTTAGTTGTAAAATACAGGTCTATCTGGGCAGGGTCCCCAGGAAAGGTTTAGATGGTGGGAGCACACCTGAGTGTTTGGGGCAAAGGTATTTACTAACCAGTAAGGAAGTGCTCAGGAGTGATATTAAAGATATTACACCTAGTATAGCATGGGTAGTAATCAACCAGGCACTAACCATAGCAGCCTCTGCTCATGCCAGTGCCATATTAGATTTAAGCCCCAGTGTGTCGTGGCTAAATTCTTGGTCTTATGCTTTACTATTTGAAAATGGTTTCATTTTTGCATACACATGGCAAGAGTTTACCAGTATAGACATCTATTTTCCCTCAGTTCCTTGAAGATACTACTTCACTGGCTTTTTTGTGTCATCTGATGGGAAAACTGTTGCTTCATTGCGTATACCCTGCCTTTTATCCATGATGGCCCTTAAGCTTTTCTCATTGTTCTTGATGTTTGGAACTCACCCTGCAATTATTTAATTTTTTAATTCTTTTGATGTGTACAATACACCTTTCAATATGAGGATTTCAGCTCTTTTCATTTTCTTCTTCTGGAATCCTTGCATTATATCCTCAATAACCCTTAACTGTTCTCCCCTATTTTTCTTTTCTTTGACCAGAAACTGGGTAAATTCTTCTTTTCCAATTCAGTATTTCTCTCTTTGAAACTTTCCAGCTTAACGTTCGTTCTTTCAATTGATTTTTTAATTTTAATGTCTGTATTTTATGTTTCTATTTGTTTCTCTTTCAGATCCATGTTTTTTGTTTCATTAGTGATTTTTTTGCTTCATACTTTTGTGTTCTTTTTTTTCTAAAAATCTTATTTCTTTATTTGACAGAGAAAGAGAGAGAGCATAGCAGGTGCGTTGGCTGGCAGAGGGAGAGGGAGAAGCAAGCTTTCCCCTGATTGGGGAGCCCAATGTGGGGCTCGATCCCAAGACCCTGGGATCATGACTTGAGCCCAAGGCAGATGCTTAACTGACTGAGCCACCCAGGTGCCCATTTTTGTGTTTGTTTGTTTGTTTTTAAGATTTTATTTATTTATTTGACAGAGAGAGAGTGAGAGAGGGAGCACAG
This sequence comes from Ailurus styani, assembly GCA_002007465.1. Classification (NCBI taxonomy): domain Eukaryota; kingdom Metazoa; phylum Chordata; class Mammalia; order Carnivora; family Ailuridae; genus Ailurus; species Ailurus styani. The sequence continues at coordinate 285,301 of LNAC01000199.1, forward strand.
GCTGGCAGACTGGGAGAGGGAGAAGCAGGCTCTCCACAGAGCAGGGAGCCGGTCTTGAGGCTCAATCCCAGGACACTATGATCATGACCCAAGCTGAAGGCAGACACCCAACCAACTGAGCCGCCCAGGGACCCCTGTGTTCTTTTTTTAATAGAAAGGTTATCTTCATATATCTCTTTGATCATCAGCAGCATGTTTATTTTCAATTCCTTGTCAAATAATTCCATAAAATTAATTTTATCTAGAGAGGGGAAGTGGGACTCATACTCTTTCTTATGTTACATATTTTAATATGGATTTGGGATTTTATTTTGCAGGAGGCTCATTTTTAATCAAAAAGGTGATTCATCTTTTATTTATTTCTTCTCCTATTTCTCTCCATGCCCAGCTCTTCCTGTCTGACTAAATTGCTTTCGCCGCCTAGCCTCCTGGGGTCCCTGTCCTGAACTGGGTACACAGTGGTATTCTGGTATTTTTCACTTAACTTTGATATTGTGGATGTCACCGATTCCTTCGCATCATCAGGCTTGTCTGAGTTCCTTCTTCCCAACATTTGTAGCTTCCTATGAATCCGGACTTCAAAGCAATGTGTGAGCAAACTTTTTTTTTAGTCTCTGTGACAAGTGGGAGCGTTAGCCCTGGTCTGTGTCCTTAGAGATCTGTTTGAGTCTGTACACTGTTAGTCTTCATGAACCTTCGGCAGCTGAAGCCTTGGGCATGGGGATGGAAAGTCAGTTGGTATCCAGCAGCAGTTCTCTTCTCTTCATGGTGGTACTTTTTTGTTTGTTTGTATTCCATGGAGATATTTATTTTTATGCCTTTTGAACCCAATTTTATTATTTTTATTTTCCCTTTTTATATCCTATTTATTATTACATTGTATTTGTAATGGGTGTGGGAACTGCGGGTGGGAGGGGACATTTTATCAGAGCATGAGGCTGCTGTATCACTTGACTGGACATGGGTTGTTTACTTCCGTTTATATTTAATTTGCAAAGTGATCAAATATTACTTCATTCCTCTTTTGATTCCTCTTCATACTTCTGACCTTAAAGAATGCTCCCTTCCTGATGTTGGATAAATACTCTCTTTCGCCACTTTGTCTGAAGACTTCTCTACTTTATTTGAATCTTTAGTATGTATGTATATATGTACGTATGTATTTGTTTATTTATAAGTAGGCTCCACCCTAGCGTGGAGCCCAACTTGGGCTTGAACTCACAACTCAGAGATTAAGACCTGAGCTGAGATCAAGAGTCAGGCACTTAACAACCCAGGTGCCCCTGAATCTTTAGTTTTTTAAATTCTACTCGGAACACATTTGATTATAAAGCATGAGATGGGGAATTTCCTCTTAAAGAGCTAAGATTTTCTCAAAGCGATTTATTGAAAAACCCTTTCTTTTCTCATTATTATTGCCTAAAGTATTTTATATAATAGGATTTATTTCTGAACTTTGTGTTCTGTTCTATTAATTTACTTCTCTAGTCACCTTCTAATAGCATTCTGCTTTAATTATTGAAGCTTATATATATATTTTAAGATTTTATGTATTTATTTGACAGAGAGAGTGCACAAGCAGGGGGAGCGGTAGGCAGAGGGAGAGGGAGAAGCAGGCTCCCTGCTGAGCAGGGGGTCCAATGTGGGTCTGGATCCCAGTACCCTGGGATCATGACCTGAGCCGAAGGCAGATGCTCAACCAACTGAGCCACTGAGGCACCCCACTTCTATATATTTTAATATCAGGTAGAACTAGTCATACTGCATTTATTTTTTCTTTTCTCAAAATGTGTTTTAGTTCTTACCTATTTAGTTTTTCTCAATAAACTTTACTTCATTTTTCTAATTTAAAAAAACCACTTGGGAATTTTTATTAGTATTTGTACTAAACAAATAAAAATTTGTATTAAATTTGAGGATAATTTATAGGAGTATGATATGTATTCATAGGTCATTCTCTAAATCTCCCATTAAAATGGTTTTAATTATTTTCTTCTAGGTTATATTTATTTTTAAAGGTAATTCTAGCTTTTTAATGCTTTTTTCCCTTTTTCCATTGTTTTTTAGAAATAATTACTTGTGGCCCATGGGACAACTCTCTCTGCTCAACTGTTTCCTATGTTGGCTGGAATTTCCATCTCTTTCTTTCTTATTAGTGAAAGTATTTAAAGATATTAATGTACCTCTTTGGTTCTGAAAGAACTTCTTGCCCTTTTTGAGAAACGCTGTTCAAGTTTTAGTTCAAAGCTTTTAAGTATAAAAACAACTATTAAGTAATTTTTAGTTTTTACTTTTGTGGGATCCCCGAAGTAAGGAGGATAGACACAGGAGGCTGGAAGTGAGTCGAGATGAGATTTTGAAGATCTTGGGATGGTTGGGCTCAAGAACTTGGCATTTCTGCTCTACAGGAAGTGACAATCCAAGTTCCACATTTGTCCTTAAAAACTCACCTTCCGGAGCACATGAAATTCCTGTAAAGCTCGTTTTGCACTGCAGCACATAGAAGCACAATGTCGTATTTGAGAATCACTATTTGTTCATTTCCTGTAAAATATGTTTGAATGTAAAATGGGAGGAAAAGCCTTGTATTTCAGTTCCTTCCTGATTTTTTTTTCCTTAAAGGGAGGGGGAAGCATTACACTGAGTTATCCCCCTCAGTTGAACACAAGCAAAACTCCGCATCTATGCCTAGCTGTTAAACAGAGTTACGGAAACCGCACTGTAATAATAAACACAGAATATGTTTATTATTGCTAGAAAAGCAAAGTTACAATTGGTAAAGATTCTTTGTAATGTTATTTAAAACCTGAGAAATCTGTAGTTTGGGTTATTTTCCCAGTAAACTGAAAGGACATTCCCCCCCCCACCCTTAAATCTTGGATTTAATTTTTCTTGGTCGAAGGCCCAATGCACCAACAGTGGTGAGTCAGAAGGGATGCCTGAAATAGTTCACGTACAAGTTATCTGTGTTCATGTCTTATCTTTCTTGGATGGCCAGGACTGTCTCTTATTCATCTATTTATTCCACAAAAGCCTAGCCAAGTTCCTATATTAAATATTTGCTGAATTACATTTAAAAGGTTTCAACTCATCTGTCAAAACTGTGAGACAACAAGAAGCATTTCGTGATGTGCATGTTGATGCAAACTTAAGGCTTAGAGGTAGAATCATAAGGCCAAAAGAAACCCAGAAATTTCCGTATCCCTTTCCTTGACTGAAAGAATTGCCCAGTGAATGCTATCAGTGGCTGATGAAAAATCTCTGGTAAAGATATTTTTCAAGGGCGCCTGGGTGGCTCAGTGGGTTAAAGCCGCTGCCTTCGGCTCAGGTCATGATCCCAGGGTCCTGGGATCGAGGCCCACATCGGGCTCTCTGCTCAGCAGGGAGCCTGCTTCCTCCTCTCTCCTCTCTCTCTCTGCCTGCCTCTCTGCCTACCTGCCTCTCTGCCTACCTGTAATCTCTCTCTCTGTGTCAAATGAATAAATAAAAAAATCTTTAAAAAAAAGAGATATTTTTCAAAATATGAATAGCAAAGTAAAAACATTTCCTTATAGAAAGCGATCATCATTATCTAGAAAAAAAACTGAATTACACATGAAATAGTGATATCCATCTTTCAGGAGTAAGATAGAATAACAGATGCAGGATCATTAAGCCCCCTCTCCAAAACCCTTAAAAAATTTGAAAAATAAGTTGGCCAGTAAATAATACCCTAGCAATGTGCAAAACTAAGGAAAGCCACACATTATAAAGAATGTCATCCTGCAGTAGATTGAGGGATTTAAGGAGTCTTGTCACTTCTCTCTTCTACCCTACCCTCCACAGTCCGTGGTGGCCTCCAGAGGACTTCTCAGAGCTGCTGCAAGTACCCCTGTAAGAGCTTCTAATGGCCATACATATGGATATCAAGTCCAGAGAGCATAAGATGTTGGGTAGAAAGAGTTGAGGCAAAATTATTACTGAAGTTTGTTGTTGACACCAACCAAAAGAGAAGAAAGATATGCCCTAGGTATGTTTTTGCAAGGGGTGAGTTAGTGTTGCTCCAAACTAAAGAAACAGAGGGGATTCTGAGAACTCTTCCTCCCTAGGGCTCCTAGACATTCTTTATCCTCTCATTATCACCATATATCTCCCCTCAACCACTCTCCAGTGCTGGATTGGAACGTAACCTAAGATATGACTCTTAAAAATATATTGTTTGCCAGGTGCTGGGGGTTGGGGGGGTGGAGAGATGGTCATCAGAGAATACACATTTCCAGTCATAAGATGAATAAATTCTGGGGATCTAATGTATGACATAGTGATTATAGTTATACTGTATTGTGTACTTGAAAATTTCTAAAAGAGCAGATCTTAAATATTCTCACACATATACATATACATGCACACTAATGATAATTATGGGAAGTGATGGATGTGTTAATTAACCTTATTATGGCGATCATTCTGAAATATATACCTATATCATATCATACCATTGGTTTTTTTTAAGATTTTATTTATTTATTTGACAGAGAGAGATTACAAGTAGACATAGAGGGAGGCAGAGAAAGAGGAGGAGGCAGGCTCCCTGCTGAGCAGAGAGCCCGATGCGGGCCTCGATCCCAGAACCCTGAGATCATGACCTGAGCTGAAGGCAGAGGCTTTAACCCACTGAGCCACGCAGGCGTCCGTATTATACCATTGTTCACCTTAAACCAATACAATGTTATATGTCAATTATACCTCAATAAACCTGGGGAAAAAAGACATGGCTCTCAATGTGCTTATGGGTCTGGTGGTGGACATTCATTTAATCATTCAGCATTTTTGCAGCACCTATGAACCACGAATATATGACAAGAAGACAGAGGGTTTGCCAAAGGAATGGTGCAACTACTCCATGCAGTGGGATTTAGAAAATGATATTCATACGTTGGATGGCCTGGGAAGGCATTGCCAAAGCCCTCATGATTAGATGGGACTCATGGAACGGGTAGGACTTGGACTGGAAGAGAGAGACGTGATGACGGCTGGAAGTGTGAAGGCATGAGTAGGAGACCTAAGAGAACTCAAGCTGGAAAGGGAGGTCTGGGCCTGGTTGGGAACACATGGGGGTTTGGATAGTGGGAGGGAAGGGAAAGTGTGTTAGGCAGAATAATGGCTCCCCAAGATGTCCACCTTCTAGTCCCCGATTTTGTAAATATGTCACCTTAAACGGCAGATGGAGCTTCGCATATGTGAGAAGGTTGAGGTTATTGAGACGGAGAGATTTTCCTGGATTATCGGTGTGGACCCAATGCAATCACGAGAGTCCTTATAATGCAAGAGGGAGTCAAGAGGATCAAAGAAGATGTGACCGTGGAAGCAGAGCTTGGAGGGGTGGGATGCAAGGAAAGGGACTGCTTCCTAGAGCCTCCAGAAGGAATACAGCCTTGCCAACACCTTGGGCTTAGCTCCGTGAGAGCCACATTAGACTTCTAACTTTCAGAACTGTACGACAACGAAGTTGTGTTGTTTTTGGTCACGAAGCTCGTAGTAATTTGTTTCAGCAGCAACAGGAAACTAATACAAAAGAGAAGTAACGTTAAAGGATCCCTCAGAAAACGTTCATAAGCTAGAACTACTCTTACATCCATTTTACCAGGAAGAAAGGGAGGCTTAGAGAGATTGCACAGTTGGCCAGGTTCTCACACCTGGCAAACCGTAAAGCAGAGTTCCAGCCAGCCCTACCTGACCCCTAGCCTGCTGCCCTTTTTGGGCACCAGGCTGCCCCTGGCAGTAGGGAGAGGGCGACAGGGCCGGACGGGGTGGGCGGGGCCAGCAGGGCTGTGCTTCCGGGAACTGTAACGTGGTGGAACAGGAGTGTGCGCAGCTCAGGACCGTGCCTCAGACACGTGACTGCCCAGTCAGTACTGATGGTCAGAGAACACCGCCAACCACAAGATGACACTCCAGCCCTACCCGTGATTTCACCCTTTCCTCCTCACCCCAAGGTGGATTCTCACTGGGGAGTTTGTCCAGGGGCAGGGCAAAAGGGAAGTAAGGGAGGGGTTCTAAGTACCAAAGAGAGAGGGAAGGAGAAAAAGAGAGAGAGGAGGGATGAATTTTGTGTACTTCTGTGGTGTGGGGTCGCCAGGCCCAGAGGACTGCCTACCATGTTAATGAAGGGGCTGGGCGGACCTTTTCCCATTGACCTCATCTGATCACTTTCCTTTCCAAATGTTGAAGATCTGAATTTACTTTTCTTTAAGAAAATCTGTAGAATGACTTAAAAGGAGATTTCTCTTTGCTCTGTAGATTTCTTGTGCCATGTTAAGCTCATCATTAAAACCAAATTTATACCCTAAAAGGGTGCATTTTATGCTATGTGAATTATATCTCAGCTTAAAAACAAATTCAGACTATTTACTTAAGATCTCTGGAAGGAATTAAAGTCAAAAATTTACCCTAAAATCAAGACTAAAGTCACTGTTTAAACAAAGGTTACATTTTACACAGCATGTCAAATGAAAATTATGTCTGTTCTGTGACTCTGTGACAGTTACCCTGGAAAATCACTTGAATTGCCCCAGGTATAGTAAGAGTCAGCATTAGTGTATTCTTTACCATTTCTTAAATCCAGCACAGCCAGCCTTTCTTTCAGGAGTCCGTCACTGTTTCTGTTGTTAGGCAGCAGATGAAGTTGTTGGCTTGCACTTCAGGCCAGGTTGTGTGAAAAATACAATCTGGGGCGCCTGGGTGGCTCAGTGGGTTAAAGCCTCTGCTTTCGGCTCAGGTCATGATCTCAGGGTCCTGGGATCGAGGCCCGCATCGGGCTCCCAGCTCAGCAGGGAGCCTGCTTCCCCCTCTCTCTCTCTGCCTGCCTCTCTGCCTCCTTGTGATCTCTCTCCCTCTGTGAAATAAATAAATAAAATCTTTAAAAAAAAAAAAAAGAAAAAAAAATACAATCTGAATGTGCGTAGTTGACTTGTCAGAAGTTAAAGTCATACATGATGCCATTTCATTGTATTGTTAAATTCTACTATGTACCTCAGATTCTTTCATCTAGTCTTTCCTCACTTCTGTTCAGCTGATGATTAAATGCAACTATCTAGTCCCACTGAACCTTACCCTTCTTTCTGTACATCATATGTGCCCCTGCAAAAAAAATAGGAGCCATAGTCCTTCCAAATAGATACATATAGTCTTAACATGTTCATATTTTTCTCTTTTTTTATTTTAAAATACTTTTAAAAAAACCCAGCTTGTTTATTTGAGAGAGAGAACACATATGTGGGGCGGGGGAGGAGAAGAGGGAGAGGATCTCAAGCAGACTCCACACTGAGCCAGGAGCCCAAGGTGGGGCTCAATCTCACGGCCCTGAGATCATGCCCTGAGCTAAAACCAAGAGTGGAACACAACCAACTAAGCCACCCAGGTGCCCCTTATATATTTCTTTCTGACTTTTTTTTTTTTTTTAAGAGAGACTGTGAGTGTGGTGAGGGAGGGCAGAACAGAGGAGGTGTGGGGCAGAGGGAGGAAGAGAGAGGGAATCCTAACCAGGCTCCATGCCCAGGGCAGACCCCAACACAGGACTGGATCTCACCACCCTGACACAATGACCTGAGCTGCAATAAAGAGTCAGACACTTAACCAACTAAGGCACCCACATGCCCCTCTTTTTTTCTATTTTTTAAACAGTTGAGATCACCCTGTATAAATTGTTACACGTTTTCGTTTTTCTGGTATTATAAATAATGCTGCAGTGGACGTATATGAACGTAATTCTTTACCTGTCCAACTGTACTTTTTCACTTTTGAAATTTTGCAATAACAACAGATTTAAACTAACAATTACAGGAAAGTTGGAAGTACAGCTCAAGGAATTTTAGTTTCCCTAATGATCTGAGAGTAAGTTATCAACCCAATACTACCTCACCCCTAAATATTTCTGCTTTCCTAAGAACACTCTCCATGTGACCATAAAATAACAACCCAAATCCAGAAATTCACACTGATACACCACTACCGCTTAATAACACTTAGTGCTTGTTCAACTCTGCCCAACTATATCAGTGCTGCCACGAGAGCAGAAGCTTCCAGTTCAGAATCAGGTATTATCTTGGGTTGCTGCATCTCTTTAGTGGCTGCACATTGGAACACTGGCTCATCCTTTTCTGGATCTCCTGGACTCGATACTCTAGAAGGATACAGCCCGTTATTTTGCAGAATGACCCTCAGTTTGGGTTTGATTGATGTTTCCTCATGGTTAATCTCTAGTTTATCCTGGACTTTTGACAAGAAGAACCCAGGACTGAGGCTGAGTTCTTGTTGGATTCCCCCAGGTGGTGCATGATTTAACTTTGTCTGTTACTGCCGACGTCCACTTGGATCTTTTCATTAAGTAGTGTCTGCCAGGTTTCTTCACTATAAAACTGAGCTTTTCCCTTTGTAACTGGGAAATATTTTGTGGGATTGTTCTTTAAAAGTACGTAAAGATCCCATTTTTTATTAAACTTTCCATTTATTTATCCATCCTTTTACATTGGTGTGGGTTTGTAGATTCTTGTTGTATTTATTGGTTATAATCCGCTGGTATTATCATTTATGTTGATGCTCAAATTGTCCTTGATTTGGCAGTTGGGGAGCCCGTTTAGCTGGTTTTCGTGTCCTTTGGCACGTCCCCTTTATTCTTTGAGTACCTTTTTGTTTTCTGGTATAGCGAAATATTCTAAGCTTGCTTTGTACTTCCCTTGTACCAACCCTGGAATCAACTATTTCTCCAAGGAAATCTGATTCCCTTTAGTGGGAAATGATATTTAAAAGCCAAGATCTGGGAGCTAGATGTACTCTTTGCTATTGGCATATCACTGGCCAATAAACAGCACAAACACACAAACGAACACACAGGCAGACATTTACATCTAGAATTATTTCTATCCTTACTTATAAAACCATTAGTTAACACTGATCCACCTTATTCCAATTCAATGTCTTTTCATACTGTTTTCCTGTATGAAAAACCAGGGTTGCATGATCTTTAAAATATTCACTTATTTGATCAGTTCCCTATATGTTATTGTCCTGGGTTGAATGGTAGGCACCTCCCGCCAAAAAAGATTTGTCCACATCCTAAGCCCTAGAAACTGTGAATGTGGCTTTCTTTGGAAAAGGGGGCTCTGCAGATGAGATCATCTTGGATTATGAGTAAGCCCTAAATCTAAAGACCACTGTCTTTATAAAAGACACACACAGAGGGAGAGACACAGGGCGAAGAGGGGAATGCCCCCTAGAGACAGAGGCAGAGATTAGCGTTCCGCAGCCACGAGCCTAGAGATGCCGACAGCCACCCGAAGCTGGAAGAGGCAAGGAAGGGTTCTCCCCTAAAGCCTTCGGAGGTGGCCCGGGCCTGCAGACGTCTCCTCTTCAGACTTCTGCCCTTCGGATCTGAGAGAGAACAGATTTCTCTCCTTTCAAGCTCCCAGACTTGTGGTCGTTTGTTACAGCAGCCCTAGGAACCTCGCAGCCCATCTGCCGCCCCATCTCCCAGGCCAAGGCCCTCCTTTCTCGGCTCCAGCTCTGAGCCCCTCGTTTTGGGCCACTCCCCGCCTTCCTCGTGGATGCCCTCCTCGCCCCCACTTGAGCTAACACACCCCACTCCAGGCCAGCCTCTGTATTGATGTCCTCCTCACAATGTTGCCAGATAAAATATAGGATGTCCAGTTAAATTTGAATTTCAGAAAAACTACAAATAGTTCATACAAGATTTGAGACACGTTTGTACTAACAAAATTGTCATTGTTTATCTGAAATTCAAACTTAACTGGGTGTCATGTTTTGCCTTGTTAGCTTTCTTTTTTTTTTCCTCTAAATCTGGTAACAACCCTACCTCCTCATCCTACTCAGGCCAGGACCTTCACCCCTGCTGCACCAGGACACCTCTCCCTGGGCAGGAAGACTCATTATTCTTTTAAGTGTGGTTTACATTCTCCCTAGAGTAGATTTTTTATGTGAGGAAATGACTTGTATGAGGGTTCTCCAGAAACAGAACCAATGGGATATAGTTGTGTGTGTGTGTGTGTGTGTGTGTGTGTGTGTGTGTGTGTGTGTGATAATATATATACACTGTATGTGTATATATCATAGTATATACATTGTAGGAATTTTAGGAATTATAGGAATTGGGTCAAGTGACTATTGAGGTTGAGAAGTCCCACAATCTGTCTTCTGCAAGCAGGAGAACCAGGAAGACCAGGGGTATAATTCCATCTGTCTGAGGTCTGTGGACTGTGTGCAGTGGGTAGGGGTGGGCCTAGTCTAAGTCCTGGAGTCCAAAGGCCCAAGAACCAAGAGCTCTGATGTCCAAGGGCAGGTAGACACCCCAGCTCGAAAAGAGAAGGCCAAGAATTCATCTTTCCTTCACCTTTTCTCTTCCATTCAGTCCCTCAGAGGACTGGATGCTGCCCATCCTCCCCAGTGAGGGTGGATCTCCTTTACCCCATCTACCGAATCAGATACTAATCTCCTCCAGGGATGCCCTTGTGGACAACCCCCAGAAATAATGCTTTGCCAGCTACCTGGCCATTCTTTAGCCCTGTCATGTCGACACATAAAATTAAATATCACGTAGCCTATGTGGGGAATTGATGGCCCTAGGTCAGCCATTAAGTAGAAAACAAATTTTGAGAATTAGCAAAGGATAGTGAGATTTTGAAAAGTTCAAGTGCTGGGAGAAATGCCATTTGAAGGGCCTTCAGTGTCTTCTCTTTTGACCTCCTCCCCATTTTTCAGCTTCTATCTTTGTTACTGCCTCTCATGTTTTGACCGTGTGTCTACTTGGGATTTTTATGAGTTTCTGAGTAAGGACCCACGAGCGCCAACTTAGAATTTCCCACCTATTCCCATAAGTCATTGTCTCCGCTTCAGCCAATCCTTTAATTGAAAGAAAAAAAGGGGGTGAGGAGGAGATTTAAAACCAGATCCAGTATATCTGCTAAATATTGCAAAGAAAACAATAATAATCCCATTATTAGAATTATTTTCTTGCCAGGTTCAGATGTTGTCCTCTGGGATCATCAGATGACCCCAGACCATCTCTACCAATATTACATACCAGCCACCCCTCAGCACCATGACCTTGCATGTCTGTGTTTCTCAAGTGCTCTTTGGCCCATGCTGCACCACTGTCCCGTGTCCGGGCATGGGGCAAAGCTGGAGGCCTGGCCTCTCTCCTCCCTGCCTGCTTTCTGTCACCAGCACAGCTCTGTTCCCCTTTGTACCATAGACTTGTTACTCACAGCCCCTTCCCTTTCCACTCCCTGCTGTTTCCTGCTCTTCACCCACAGAAGTGTGACCCTGGACAGATTCTCCTCTTTGGGCTGAAGCCATGTGAAGAGACTTCATGGCCTTCTAATTACCTACTTAGCCCTTTTGACTCATCCATATAACTTTTACAAAATTATAGGGCCCAAATCAAAACTCAAGCAGTCTTTGGGGCTGAAACAACAAGCAAATTGGAAACTCTAATTTAGGGAAGCAGCTCCATTTCCTACGTGCTCTCTAGTTATGTTTTTAATTTACGGTCCAGCCAACCACAACCATAAATTAAAAGGCTATGGTTAGAGCACCCATTTCTGATCCAATATATCACAAATCTAAGTCAGCCAGTCAAGGCTTAATATGCTCGTTTCAGTGTTTATAGCCATAGGAAGCAATAAATGACAAGGGCTATCATGCAATAAAGCTGTTACCACACTGTGAGAAAAAACCCATCTATTAGTAGTTACACTGTAGCTACGCCAACCTCATAAATTCAGATGCCTTTTCTATGTCGGAATAGTTTTCCATTGCAAGTGAGGTACCCGGTAATGTTTGTCTTTCCGAAGATTTGTCACAGTCATTTCTACCATTCCTGCATGAATCATGCTGGTTCAACTGTTATGACTTAGAACATTGTGGCCAATGGTCCACAGAAGCTGAAGTGACAAATGCGCAGTTGGCTCGTGTGAAAACCCATGTGGACTCATTTCAGGAATAACAGGGGGAAGATTTACGGTGGTAGAGCCGTGATGTGTGTGGGAATTCTAGCCGTGGTGGAGCTGTGACACAGACCAATCAGAAGGAGAAGGTCAGATCCACCGAATGAGCTAAGAGAAAGTCTGGAGAGAAGTACTGAATGGAGATCATGGTTGCAAGGGAAAACTCACGTCAGGGGAAGGCTTCAGGTTGGGGCTAACTTGGATGCCCCAGGTTTGCCCTGGGGGACGCCTGGGGTCCTTCAGCATTGAGCAGCTTCTGCTGTGAAGTACCTAAGAATGAGCCAATGAGGTGATGGGTGACCAAAAAAGTTTACAAAAATCTTGGTGATGTTCTACCCAGCGAGAAACAAATTTTATTTCTTCTTTTTTTTAAATCATTACCCTTTCTTTAGGTGTCACATATTTGAATAAAACTCATTTTATTGATGTAGATAAAAATCAGAACCCCTTGATCAGTTATCCCTGGGTTGAGCTTGTCTGTCCCCAGTGTTCCCCCCAACCCTGCCTTAAGTCTTCCTCCACCAATAAGGAGAATGTGGGTGCAAATGCCCACAAGAGTGACCACTGTCATGGAGCAGAGGCCTAAGATGCCCCATTGAGGTAGGTTTCGCTTTCCCTCCATTGGGCTCTTTGCCTCAGCTCGGGGCTGGACTCACGGCGAGGGAAGAAGCCTAGTTCAATTCCCTACTATGGTAACTGGGCAGCCACAGCCAAATACTTTATAAATTATCTTTCATCTGGATGAAACTACACTTTGGAATTAATCATAAGAAAAATCGTGGGAAAGATGCAAAAGGTAAATTTAGTTTCCTGCTTGTTGTGATGAAGCATGGTGTTTGTTTTTTAAGAATTAACTTGATAATGGTTTGGTGTTGAAGGTACCTTTCGATGACGCTAAGAGGGTGAATAAAAGGTGGTGAATACAGTTCAGAGAAACTTCTTAGCCTTGACACACATAAAGGATGACCTTCTTAGAGCATTTCTACCCAGCGAAGAATTTAAGGAAACGAAGATCATGCTATTATACATCAAAGAGCCTTTAGGGTTTTTTTTTTTAGGTAATTTATCTTAAGTAATCTCTCCACCCAACATGGAGTTTATACTCATGATCCTACCTATGATCAAGAGTCACACGTTCCACTGACTGAGCCAGCCAGGTACCCTGAGCCTAGACTTTGTTTTAAAAGATGAAAAATTGGAAAAACTTAGATGCTCTAACCATTGTTAGTGATTAGTCTCTTGTGACTCTTCTAAAAGGGGAAGGCAACACAGCAGGAGTGCTAATAATAGTCTGAGGTGCTCTTCTCTCAAACACTGCTTGAGGACTCAAGCCCACTCCAAGCCACAGGATTCCCAAATAAAATGCAATAGCCTTAAAAATGTACAGATAGCTTTTGAAAGCTAGGTGCCCCTACCTAGTGCCCCAACAACAGACAGAACTCAAAACGAGAGCAACAGGTGTATGAGGCAATGACAAAGAAGTCCCAGGGCCACTGTACTAGACCTCGGTCCGAACGGCCATGGGCTGGCATTTCAGTACTGTCCTTATGAAGACGAAGGCTGTGACTGAGGGCTCACACCAGGTAGGAAGCTGGAACCAAGACCTCTGCATCAGAGCAGAGCCCAGGGAGGGCTGAGCCCTCTGTGAAAAAAATGTTACCCATACCATGCCCAGGGCCCACAGGAAGCTTATGCCCTGGCCACTTTGTGTGTAAGACATGGAAACCCCATGCCAAGATCTAAGATCTGAATTTATAGTGTCCACATGGGATGAGACTCCCAAGCCTAGAGATTAGTATAAAAGTGGGTCCTGAATGGGATGGAGTCCCAGAGAGCCATGGTAGAAGCAAATGCAAAGTCTCTCTTTGAGGGCACTTTTATAACTCAAGGCCCATGGAACATTTAAAGAAACAATGCACCTCTCTAAACATAGGCTCACGATGAAAAATTACAGACCACGTGAGGAAAGGCTCCAATGGGAGGGAGTCAGGAGACTGTAAGTGGGGGAATGAGCACCCCAAGAACTTGAGATAATGGAATGATACAATGAAACAATCCAGAGATTGTAAAATGTAAAAGAAGAAGACATACGGAGAAAAAGATGGCATGATTTGTTGTTTAGTAAAAGAAAGATGTTAGAATATGACAGCACACATATTCCCGCAAGTCACCAATCCATGATGGATTGAAACGGAAACCAAAAAATTGAAGGTAAACTTGAAATTTTTTGATCACTCTACTTGGGAATAGATTACCTGCAGGGATTATGGAAACTCAATTTTGTGATTCTCAGAGAATTATATTTAAAACTACCTGATGGGTTTAGCTTATATTATAAATGTAGAAACTTTTCACTGATTTTGAGCTGCTATATGAATAAATTTTGTCCATAGAAATGTTTTCTAGTTTTTAATTTTTTTCTGGTTATCAAAAGAATACATCTTCATTATTTGAGATAAATTGTGAAATACGAAGAAGCAGAAATAAATAGTCTCACTACCCTGAAACACTGTTAACATTTTAGCAGATTCCCTTCCAGTTTTGCTTCTGTTCAGTGTATCCTTATGGAACTGAACTTATACTGAAATAAAATTTTTATTACCTTTATTTTATAAATTCTACATGATGTCATAGGCATTTCTCCATGTTCTAAAATGTGTTATTAGTATAGTTTACATGGTTGCATAATATTTCCTCATGGATGGGGTACCTGGGTGGCTCAGTCGGTTAAGCATCTATCTCTTGGTTTCATGATTTCCTGGTCATGAGATAGAGTCCTGTGTTGGCCTCTGTACTCAGCGTGGAGACTGCTTGAGATTCTCTCTCTCCCTCACCCTCTGCCCCTCCCCCCACTTGCTCTCTCTCTTTCTCTCTCAAATAAATCTTTTTTAAAAACTTCCTTGTGGATGTACCATTTATTTCTTAATTCTCTTATAATTGTCTATTTACATTGCCTCCACGTTTTCATTGTTCTAACTCTGCAATAAATATTTGTCCATAATCTTGGCTTATGGGGTTGACTATGTCTTGAGGTTTTATCTATGTATTTTAAATCAAGAGACAATTTGGAGCACCTGGCTGGCTCAGTTGGAAGAGCATGCAACTCTTGTCTCAGGATTTTAAGTTCAAGTTCCATGCTGGGTGTAGAGATTACTTTTTAAAAAGGGGGGAGGGACAAGTCTGGATGTTTTCAATTTATGCTTTCAAATGTGTTTTATTTCACTTCAACAAAATCCCTTAAATTCCTGCTATGTGCCATATAACCTTCCTATAGACACCTATTATTGTGTGTTTCTTTTTGATTGTCAGAATCATCATCTGCCTTGTAGAAAATCTGGCGTGCACTCACGTATGCTTGTGTGTTTCTGTGTGTAGGTGTGTGCATGTGTCTAAAAAGGCAAGAGCAGGAAAAAGGAAGCATGAAGAAATTCAGCTATCTTCTGTGTTCAGTTTTTAGGATCTAAGCCAGCAAAGAGAAAACTCTAGAAGAATGTTTGCGGGGCACTTAAACATTTTGCTAAACAAGTTTCCTGGTTAGATGGAAAAGTGAGTGAGTGTTGGTTTAATCTGTTTGATCTTTAGAATAGGCCTGTGTTAAACCAGGAATGTGTGTTACATGATGCCTTTCCCAGACTTTCTTCCTATTATAATTCTAGGATTTGATGACAACTTTTGTAGCTACTTTCAAAAACTATGCTAGCTTACCAGAATGTCTATTCAACCAAAACATACACCTCTCAGGGCCAAGTTTACAAACTCCAGTTCTTCATGACCTATCTCAAATAAAAGAAATAACACTAACCCTTGAGCAAATGAACCAAATTTACTCCACAGCAATAATTCCCAGAAAACCTTAATTAAAAAATAATAGTAAATGGAACCTATTTCAAATAAGCCAACAACTGATTCTGTCTTATGCACATAGGTAGATATACTATTATTTTTGTCTGTTCATGTCCTGCAATAGTAGAGGAAGAATTTAAAAGTCACAATGCTAAAATCTGGAAATAAGGGAAAGGGTTGTGGATAAAGCAGGGAGGAAACAGAGATAGGAAATTTCTGTTGTGTTCTTTGCTCCAGTACTTGGTTCTTCTAGCACAGAGCTTGGGGGTGGGGGGTATGGTTATGCTCTTGCATATGGAATAATCCTAGGGGCCACCATTCACAGTGAGCCTGGCTGAGGCCTCAAGCATTGTAAGTCAATTTGTGATTATGTAAATGTCTGCATGTATATGTGAACTACAATAAACTTGAGGTAACTTCAGAAAGAAGAAATGAGGGGCACCTGGATGGCTCAGTCGTTAAGCATCTGCCTTTGGCTCAGGTCATGGTCCCACGGTCCTGGGGATTGAGCCCTGCATTGGGCTCCCTGCTCAGTGGGAAGCCTCTTTCTCCCTCTTCCCTTCCCCTTGCTTGTGTTCCCTCTCTCTCTCTGTGTGTCTCTCTCTCTGTCTCTCTGGTCTGTCAAATAAATAAATAAATTCTTGAAGAAAAAAAAAGAAGAAGAAATGACAGTGGATGATTGTGTGAAAAGACTTAATGCTGAAGAAAACAGAAAAGGGACAGTGGTGTATACAGTTTGGGAAAATGCAACATCTCTTTTTCAGGAGCAATATCTTTCGTGCAGTGCATGCATCTGGGCTGGCACCAGGGCCAAATTTTTGAAAGGTTGCTGTCAAAAGCTGAAGCTAAGAATGTATGTCAAGAAGTAATTTAAGGGGGTGCCTGGGTGGCTCAGTGGGTTAAGCCTCTGCCTTTGGCTCAGGTCATGATCTCAGGGTCCTGGGATCAAGGCCTGCATTGGGCTCCCTGCTCAGCGGGGATCCTGCTTCCTCCTCTCTCTCTGCCTGCCTCTCTGCCTACTTGTGATCTCTCTCTCTCTCTGTGTCAAATAAATAAATAAAATCTTTTTTTAAAAAAAGAAGTAATTTAAGAAAATAGAAATGACTGCAGCTTAGCACTTCAATAAGTCCTTAAACAATGTTCAATGGTAAGGAAGAGGAAACTCAAAATGAATAACAGGAAAGCTACAGGCTGGTTTTCACTCTGCAAGAATGGTTTCTCTAGTGCTTCCAACAGCTTGCCTGTCACTTGGACCTTTCAAACTACTGGCCTACACAAATGACTTAAAAACATGCGGAATTGGGACCAGCAAGGATGGACTCTGACCCTCTGTCGCTCAGCCTGGGCAAACCCGTAACAAGTTGGACTTGCCACAGGGCTGTTGGAGGCCTGCCAGGGCTGGTTTCTGGAGCTGGCAGCCTCACGTGCTCACCGCGGAAGGAGCAGGGTGCCACGTGGAGAGTGTCATCCAGTTCTCTGCTCCTGTGTGTCTAATGGACAGCATGCTATGTTTATGGAGTGTTCCTCCTATGTCAGGACCTGGTTAGTTGGGTTCCTACAAGGCATTTACTTTTCCCTTGGAGTCACCATTCACCTTTAGAAGCCATACCAACTTCTTCTGTGCAATAAAATGGAAAGAGAATGAGCTTGGGAGTCAGGCCAGACCAGGCTTTGAACCCTGAGCAAACGGCCTGTGCCTTACTTTTCTCATTTGAAAAACGGGAAAACAATGAACTCCTCCAGGTGGAATAATTAATACATGAAGATCATTTGATATAGTGCCTGGCACGTAAATGGCTCGAAGAAAATGTAATTTGTGTTGAGCAGCTGTTTAGTAAGGAAGAGATAAAGCTTGAAGCCAGAGTCGTGCATTGGCCATGTGACTTGAGCTATGTGGCCTTTGGCAGGTCACTTCAACTCTGTACCTCAGTCTCCTCATCCCTAAAATGGGAACAACGAGACCATCTGCTTTGCGGAAAGTCATGAGGAATGAATAAGTTAATACCTGTACAGCGCCTGGCATACGATAAGTTCTCGATTAAAATCTTAGCCATTCACTAGAATAAGAATTAATAAATTACCTATCTTATGAGGTTGTTGGGAGGCTTATATAAAATAACCCATGGAAGTGCTTAACTAGCAAACCTTTAGCTCATATTAAGTACTCGATTAGAATTACATATAACATTGGTGATTATTATTACTATGATTATTGGTATCTCACCATACTGTATAGTTTTGCAATATAAGGCAAACTTCTACATTTCTACTAACAATGATGTGTTAAAGAGTAATTAATTAGATGCTATCATGAGATGGTAAAAACAGCATTTTCACATGCGGAATTGAAAAAGGTTGCAATAATATAACTAAAGAAAATACAAAATTTATTAGCCTTTATGGAAATGTCTCACTTTACCACTTTCCAAGTCCCTCTAACACAGATTTTCTGAGTTTTCAATGTTTTGCCGTCTGAGTTAAAGATACTTTTTTTTTTCCCCCTTCAAAGTAATTTGAGTCAGTCCACTGGTATTTAGCTAAAATGAACTCCGGTATTTTGGAACAGTGTCTGTTGACACAAATATATTTGGCATCACTGGGGAATTTAAAACTCCATACAGCCAGTGTCACAATCCCTCAAACTTAAGATGACGGTATTATTATGAAGTACAAGCGTTGCTAAAAAGTTTTACGCTGTCATTTCTCTCCTGAACACAGAGGCACGTCTGGAATAGTAATAGCAGTTACAAAGATTAAACTACAGTTTCACGAACATTCTTAACAGAGTACACTAGGTACTTTGCTGTTTTGCTCAAGAAAAGAAGAATGAGAATCTGGTAAGGTGTACAGCAAAACCTGCGTAACTTTCCACTCACCTTCTATCTGATTTTGAGATGACCGTGTACGGCGAAAATCAGCTCCCTTGCTCTCACTTCACCTCAGAGGCATATCTGATTCTCCCTTAACCCGGAGGATGTGGATTCACACTTGAGATTTTGTTTTGGTCTCGCTTCATATCTGTAGTCTAGAAAATTTCCTGACAGTTGATTGAAACTAAAAATCTAAGAATTCAGAAACTGGCAGGCCTGGGCAGGACATTTGCAACTCTGGATCTTCTGCAACAACACTGTATTTTTCTAAGTAAAGAAGTAACATGAGGAGCCCCATGTGCTGAATGACCAGACTTTGTCACCTTGCCTCGGTTTCAGGTTTTCATACAGCCTCTCAGAGGTCAAGAGAGGCACAGGCCACTTCCACATTAAAGCAAACCAAACCAACATAAAACAAAAAGAAGAAAAATAAACCCCCAAATAGGGTTACCACGTTCGTGGTGTATTTTAAATGTCAGTATCTAAGAAGTAAACAATTTCAACACACACCTACGCACCCCACACACGTTCAGTTCAATGCAATTATGCTATTCCCAAGATGATTAAGGGAATTATTAGAGGATTTATTAAAACTACTGGTTCATCATTCATGACAGATATGTCCCAGTAATGAGACACAGAGTTAAGTTGGGAGGAAATCATCTTCCTTCTTCAAACCCACCCATGCTTCTCTGTACATATAGGTAGCACCTGGAGGTACTGAAGCCCTTTATGACAGCGAAGACCAGGCTACTGACCGTCCTAGTGTTCCCCTTCTTCAGCCTGGAGTGTTTGCATTTGGCGCTGTCCAGCTGCCTGTCTTTATAGCGTCTGCTCTCATCTGTGGTCAAGTGAACAGATCAGCCCAAGAGTCTGGGCTGAACTGAGACCCTTACTAATGACATCCATTTGTTTTTTTCCAGTTCTGTGTGTTGCACTGGAGAAAGAGGACCAGTTTGATCTCTTATTTTCATGAAGTAACAGTCAAAACGCAGCCTAGAGCAGATTAAGTATAGGTTGATAGAGTCAGTTGGCCTTGCGGGGAGGACATGTCCTGACCTGAAGCAGGAGGCAAACATATACACATCCTTAAAGGAAGCTACTGATGAGGGCTCCTGCCAAGAGAGAAGACCCCTCAGGAGCCTAAGAAGAGTCTGGAAACTAACAAAAGCTTCCCTAGAGGGGCACACAGGTCAAAGTTTGGTCCGGCCCTGAGGTAGTCATTGTCCCTGTGGCCATTACGTCTGATTTGACAGAAGGCATGAGGCAGAGTAGCCATGACTTCAGTCCCCTATCTGACTGATGGACATTGTCTACTTCCCTGAAATTTCACTTGCAGATCTCGGATAAGACTTCCATTTCTCCATTTCCTAGGGGAAGCCAGGCATGAGGGAATGGGAGGCAGAGAGGGGGAGAGAAGAGTAAGATGGAATTCTGGCAGATGGCAGTTGGTGCCAGTGAGCTAGGAAGACTTGAGAGGGACCCTAAGGATTGGGAACCTGGGTGTAAGCTCCAGAAAGAGGGAAAAGAGATAAGGGAGAGGAAGGGATAACAACCAGAATGCCTTAACGGGGGAAAGAGAGGTCTCGCTGAATAACCGTGCGGAAAAGGACTCATGGAAAAAAGTCTGAGGCTGGTTCAAAATGGCAGTTTATCCAGTTTATCAGATGGGAATGTGGGATGGCCAAGTGGGATGCTGGAGGTACACAGAGGGCTTGGGACTCTGAAGCTCCTCTTCCTGCCTCTCTGCAAACCTTTACCAGGCCCTGCTACATAATTTCACTGATTGAAAAGAGGGTTACAAACTTTCTGATACATCTAGACTGGGCTCCTCAAGGAGGCAAAGACCTTTGTTAAAATATGTCAGGTCCAGTGGTTCTCCAGTGGTTTCCTATTTCCCAGAATATACTCTGAAGTCCTTTCTGAGGCCTGCAGGTTGCTTTAGGACCTAGTGGTACCTGCTTCCTCCTCTGACCTCACCTCCTTCCATTCTCTCCTCAGCGTCCCTTCCAGAATACCTGGCTCCCTTGCTTTCCTCTAATGCAAAGCAAGCAAGCTCCACTGTAGGGCCTTGGCACTCACCATTCCCTGGATACTGTGGGACTTGCACCCTCTCGCTGCCCTCAGACCTCTTGAGGCCCTCAGACCGCTCTCTGCCCCTGTTAGTCTGTTAGGGCTACCATAACAAAGCCCCTGGCTTGGCGACTTAAACAAGAGAAACAAGTTTTCTCACAGTTCTAGAGACTGGAAGTCCAAGACGCTGCGACAGAACTGGCTTTCTCTGAGGACCATGTGAGAAAAATCTGTTCCAGGTCCCTCTCCTTGGTTTACAGATGACTGTCTTCTCTGTGTGTCTTCACATGATCTTCCTTCCCTGCATGTCTGTGTCCAAACTTCTTCAAAGGGCACCAGTCATTTGGATTAGGGCTCACCCTAATGATCTAATTTTAACTTATCACCTCTCTAAAGACACTATCTCCAAATACAGTCACATCTTGAGGGAGTGGAGTTTACAACTTCAACATGTGAATGGGGGGGGAGGGGAGAATACAGTTCAGCCCCAAACAGCTTCCTATCACAGAAGACTCCCTGACAACTTCCAAAGTAGTGTCCCTATTAACGGACACACATTTTTGCACAAAGATTTTATTTATTTACTTGTCATAGAGAGAGACAGAGCACAAGCAGGGGTAGCAGCAGGCGGAGGGAAAGGCAGGCTCCCTGCCGAGCAGAGATCCCGGTGCAGAGCTCGATCCCAGGACCCTGGGATCATGACCTGAGGCCTGAGCCAAAGGCAGACACTCAACCGACTGAGCCACCCGGGTCCCCCTAACTGACACACATTTATTCATTTATTTTCCGAAGGTCTTCCTCCATTTAAAGGTCAACCCTAGAGGGACAAATTCTTTATGTTGTTAACTGACGCATCTCCAGTGTGCCTGCCTAGTCACTGCTGCCTGGAGAGTAGTAGGCCCTCAATAAATATTCATGAATGGGTGAATGCATATTATGAGGCTATTGCAAATTACTCTGCAAAAAATCAACGATAGGAAAAGATACTCACAGGATACTGTTAAGAAAGTATGTTAAAAACAACGGCGTGTGTATCATCGTTTTATTTTTAAATTGTATGCATATAATTATCTTTATTAAAATAAAACTTGGCGATGCAACAAAATGCTAATGGTGGTTTTTGGTGTAGGATTTTGATTTATTTTGATTTCTCTCACTTATGTGTATTTTCTTATTTCTCTTCAATGAATATATATTACTTTCGTACCAGGAAAAAAGTTGGGTTTTTTTTTAAGACTTTATTTATTTGAGAGGCAGAGAATGAGAGAGAGAGAGAAAGCACGAAAGGGGGGAGGTCAGAAGGAGAAGCAGATTCCCCACTGAGCAGGGAGCCTGAGGTGGGACTGGATCCCAGGACTCCAGGGTCATGACTTGAGCCGAAGGCAGTCACCCAACCAACTGAACCACCCAGACACCCAGGAAAAAAAGTTGTTAAAAGTTAACAGAAGATATTTTTGTCGTGATTTTTTAGCTGGCTTTTCAGAGAAAAAAAATATTATTAATCATTTTTGTGGGGACACAGCGAATGGGCAGTCTCTCAGAGCACAGACTACCAGAGTAGACCCGGTATGGAGTCAAGTCCTCACTTTCCACTTTCTAGATCTGTCTTCTTAGGCATGTCAGTCACATGCACTGACTCCCTGTCTCTCTTCTGTAAAATGTGGTAATAGTACACAGAAGACTTGGGCTGTCTTTCAT
Source organism: Ailurus styani (assembly GCA_002007465.1). Taxonomy (NCBI): domain Eukaryota; kingdom Metazoa; phylum Chordata; class Mammalia; order Carnivora; family Ailuridae; genus Ailurus; species Ailurus styani. The sequence goes on from LNAC01000199.1 coordinate 307,784, forward strand.
CCCCGACTAGAATTGGATTATTCTCATCTCAGTGATTTGGAAATTTCAAGACACCAAGGATCAGAGAGACCAGTCCAAGAGTTTGCCTCTTCCTTTTCTCCCTGTCCAGGGCAGGCCAAGCAGTATCCAGATACCCCTCCTGTTGTTTCTGGGCTTTAAGACTTGGCCTGAGGAGAGATGAGTGAGGCACTTGCCACAGGAGCCCTATGTAAGGGGGTACAAACACTCAGTAATTAAGATAAATAATAAAAAAAATAGCATGTTTAAAAAATAAAATTATTTTAAAAATCTATATTGAACAAAATACCAACAATTTTAATAAAGATGGGATAAGGATTACCAACTTCCTCTTTGCCTCAGGCTCCATTATGGCTCAGTGTGTTGCTGTTTCCAGCCCACAGCCTGTAGGTAGGGGACCTACAGTTATTCAAATCACTATTAATTACTACTTAATTATAATTAATTATCCAAACGATCCTGAGCCTCAGAATCGCCATTGTTCACTCTGATTGTTTGGCCTCTAGTCAAACCCCTGTAGGGATACCCATAGGGAAAGGTGTATTTTTCTGACCCTGTTTATTTCTTTCTCCTCTAAAGACACCTAATTACAACTGCTAACTAATCAGCCTTCTTACCTCACCGTAGACTCTGAGGGGCAAGCGTCTCCCTATTCCTTTATAGAAACATAAAGTGCCAGCAAAGCATGATTTCTACCCAAAAGAGTCTAAGCAGAGTTTGCCGATGTGGCCGGCTCCTCCCGGGATACTCCTGCGGAAGGGCACACAGACCTTGGCGAACTTTGCTTCAAAAATAGGCAATAGCAAACAGCATGCTCCTTCCGTCTACTTCCCAGGAGAAGGTAAAATCCCTACATGATGGGATCAGATGGGCCAATGGTACCAGGTGGAGACTTGCCCTGAGGGGTTTTCATATTACCACATCCCGAGATTTTGATGGCTACATTAGGTTATGCATGTAAAGCCCTTCCCAGTGCAGGTTCCCAGGGAAATTACTAGTTAAATGTAGCAATGATGGTAACATTTAAAGTCTTCTTTTCATGCGATGGTTTCATTTTACACTGGACACTTTATTTGCTGAAACCACAGATTCTAAGTTGCTCTACTGAAGTAATCACTGGAAAAATGTGATGTTTTCAGCACGTAGATTTGGGGAGATTTCTCTGACTGCTCCTAAGTTTGATTTAATGTGAATGCTATTTTCAAACATACAACTCGAAACATCACGAAATGCACGGAACTAATAGCAAATTTGTTTCTTAAAGCACCTGCAGAGATCCGTGTTCTTTCTAACTACTAAAACATCCAGAGAGGAAGGAGGGAAAGGAATTGCTTCAATGCCGGGCAGTGCAGAAGACTTGGATTTGGTTACAGTAAATTTACCACGATCCACTGTAAGGCGATGATGTCCACCAACTTCATAGTAGTGAAGGAGCGGGCTTGGCGGGAGGGGAGGGGGGCGGGTTTGAAGGAATGTTGCTCACCACACCTCTCCCTTCCTCCCCTCCCCATTTTTATATGAAACCATGTTTACCAGGGAAGTGAAAAACACTGGGATTTTATATTTGTGTCCAATAATAAGTCTGAGTCCTCCGAGGCCATCACACCCCGAGGGATACCCAACCAGTCCCAGATGTTCCGGCCTCGCCAGGCCAGGCCCCTGCTGTGGGAATGAAGAAGCTGCCTGGGTGTTCCGGCCTCAGGAGTCACGACGTGCAGAAGCCTGGAGGAGCCCCGCTGACAGCCAGAACTGCTGGTCCAAACCTACAGCCCCAGGTGAGCCGCCCTGGGCCCCGCACCGGTGGCGGGACTCCCTCCCGCAGAGGCCGCAGCCGTGCTGGAGGGCGCATGCGCAGTTCTCTCCCTGTCCTGCCTGCTTTCCTCGCCCACACACCCTGAGAGCATTATCAAATAGCTGTTGTTTTAAAAAATGCTGTCAGGGAACAGAAACCAGAAGCAGAGGCACAAAAAAGAATAGAGAATACCGAAAACTAAGGAATGGTTATAATCGCTTTTGAATTGTGGTTGTTGGTCTTCTCAGATTCAACTGTTTCATTCCTGTACCCATTCATTCAAGAAAAGTGTAAGAGGCCGCTGCAAGCCAGGCATTGCACTTAGCACTGGGGATACAAAACCTGAATAAAATAGCTCTGCCCTCGGGGGAGTTCCTAGTTTACTGTTGGGGGGGGTGTCAAACAAGTAAGAAATTATCATACAATGTGACACAAGGCTGCAGAAGCGACTGCTTTGCATCAAAGATGCAGATTTCTCTAGACTTAAGGGAGTCGGAGAAGCTTGGCAGCAGACTCTGCTTGATGTAAGCCTCAGAGCATGAGTAGAGGTTGACTAAATGGCCCAGGTGGGCCAGCTCCAACATTCGAACAGGCAGACTGGGTGTGGGCACCGGCTTCAGCCGCTACCACTCCTTCTGTTAGTTTTTCTTTGCCTCTTCTCGGCTAAGCATTGACTATATAGCCAGACTTTTATTTTATTTTTTTTTTCAGAAGAGTATTCTATATTATCTGTATAGTAAGTAGAACAGAGAAGACATAGCTCATAGGATGTAGGGCATCACTCAAAGGAGCTTCTTAAAGAAGCCGGGCCTGCTCAGCAGAGGGGCCAAGACTCTCGCTCTATCCCCTTCCCCAAATGCAATCTAAGTTGTACGTTTTATTGTTGTCTTCATTTTGACTTCACTTTCTCTACAAACATGTCCCTTAAGACAAATTTCTTGGTCCCTACATCTATCCAGTCTACCATCTTAATCCCTTCTGATCGAAAATTCTAGAGGTAGTGCAGGGCGGACTCCACGCTGTGAGGATAAAAATTGATTTGTCTCCACAATAGGACAATAGAGTCATCATGAGGAAAAGATCATGCCCTAAAATCTATGAGCTCTGTTACTAGGGGACAAACTTGGTTAAGAAGACTTCTTTAAACTTTTCCCTGCTGTCAAGTTTAATGAGACTCCTACAGTGTTTCTAATATCAGCTTGACTTCAGGAGGCTGCTGTCAAAAAGGCTACCAGAAGACACTGAGGGGAACACGTTAAATCATTACAAGAAAAAGGTTCTAACTTCAGTAAGCCAGCTTGGCCAAGAATTCCATTTTAAGAGTAAAACTGAGGCATCAAACATCAACACACCTTAAAAGCAACAAGATATCACACAGGTGAAACAAGAGGAAATAGTGAAGCTTGGTGGGAGGGGAGGGGTTAGGAGCAGCTGCAAGATTGGGAAAGAACAACTGTAAGTATTATTTAATGTATTTATTTCTACTCTACCTTGCTTTTTTTTTTAAGATTTTATTTATTTATTTATTTGAGAGAGAGAGAGAGATCACGAGCAGGGTGAGGGGCAGAGGGCGAAGCAGAGTCCTTTCTGAGCAGGGAGCCTGATGTGGGGCTTGATCCTGGGACTCTGGGATCATGACCTGAGCGGAAGGCAGATGCTTAACTGACCACAGGTGGCCCTCTACTTTGCCTTGTTCTAAAGTGGATTTGGCAGTGAGTCTATTTCCAGGGCAAGTGTGCTGGGCAGCTCTTTTCAGAAACCAGTCAAGTGCGGATCACATGCCTTTATAACCTTTGGATCTGAGAGTAGAGCTGGCATTTGGTTTAGAAAACCAGGAGCCTGAACAGCTGTGGGCTAAGATTTTAGATTTCCTATAGCACTTAGACAAATGCAACTGGAAGCAAATAAGCCATTAAACAGCAAAGAAGAGAAAAGGCTCCAAGAAAGGCAAAAAGAAAATCCTGGGCTCTTGAAACTGTAGGCCCTTCCTAGAACTTGTCCTAGAAAGTGCCCTGATGTTTGGAGCTGTAATCACAGTGGACATTCGGGGCCAGAACTGACCTGTCCAATGAACGTTAACTGCCCTAACGGTATGGCAAACTAACCTTTTAAAATTGTTCTCAGAGGGTCATTTCAAGTAAATTAACATTCTCATCTCAACTGACTCAGGGGAGAAAAAAGAAGCCTTCATGCAGTGAGAAGAGAGAAGGTTGAAGAACAGTTCAGAAGGTGTAGAAAGAGAAGATGAAAGAGGTACTGGATAGTTTTCTTAAGCAGGAGTACCAGCGCTATTAAATGCCCTTCCTACTAAAAAGTACCAACTATAATTTTCTAAAGTCGGGAATGAGAAAAGTCAAGTTGTTCTACATCAAATCAGATATAGTAATAATTCTCAATGTTTCTGTTCACGTATATCTTTGAGAATATGATAATAAGAGTAGACGCTCTGCCCAGAAAAAGAAAATGTACATATTACTTACAAACAAAATCCTATTCTATGATACTAGTCATAATAGTCAAGATGGAATCCAATTAGTCCTAATCACCTGACTGCCATAAACTCTTTTTTTTTTTTAAAGATTTTATTTATTTATTTGACACACACAGAGAGAAATCACAAGTAGGCAGAGAGGCAGGCAGAGAGAGGGAGGAAGCAGGCTCCCTGCCGAGCAGAGAGCCCGATGCGGGCCTCGATCCCAGGACCCTGAGATCATGACCTGAGCCGAAAGCAGAGGCTTTAACCCACTGAGCCACCCAGGCGCCCAACTCTTTCTTGCATCTAACCTAGTTTTATTCTATAGTTTAATTCTCTCTCCACTTTTTCTGTCCTCTTAGCTTAAGAAAAGATCACTACAGAACTCTCTGTTTAAGTTTTCATAAATGCTTGCAAAGGGATATGAAATTTTATCATGATCCCTTTTGCTTTAAGCTGAAACTTCTCTAAACTTTCCTTACAGATTGTAGCATAGAGGGCTAGTTACTGTCCATATCCTGTTATACCTCCTGCATTAGTTACTCAGCTATTTGATTTTGTTTTCTGAGCCTTTCTTGCAACTATGTGTGTGGACATATGACCAAGCTTTAAGTCAATAATATGTAAGTTCTGTGCTATGTGCATCTTAAAAATCTCCATTCCTTTCCCCTACCCTTATGTCTGGAATGAAGATTCAATAGTCGTTCTGGGCCGTGATTTTGAGGTGTGATGGACAACACTGGCTGTTGACTCACATATTGGAAGATATATTTCATGAGAACACAGACTTGTTTATTTTGATCAGAACAACATCTTCAGCACCTAAGAAGTGGGTGGTATGTGGTAAAGGCTTAAGTATTAAGCAAGGATTAAATGAATAAAATATGAGTTTATTCCAGACCTATATAAAATACTAATCACGAAATCCTCCCCAGGGCTCCTGAGTGGCTCAGTCAGTTAAGCATCTGTCTTGGGATCAGGTCATGATCTCGGGGTCTTGGGATCAAGTCCCAAATGGGGCTCCCTGCTCAGCTGGGAGCCTGCTTCTCTCTCTCCCTCTGCCACTCCCCCTGCTTGTGCTCTCTCAATTTCTCTCTCTCTCTCAAATAAGTAAATAAAATCTTTAAAAAAAAAATTCCTCCCAGGAGATATTCAGGCATCAGTGGGCACATGAAAGGTCTCAATTTCTATCACAGAATCAAACTCTTGCTTAATTCAAATCACATTACTACTCTTTGCTTCCCTTTGCTCTGTCATTGGAGGATAGAGGTTTTTTTGGTTTTGCTTTGTTTTTTCCTCACCATAGCACATACCCTCCCCAATGACCATCACCCAGCCACCCCATCCCTCCCACTCCCCTCCCCTCCAGCAACCCTCAGTTTGGTTCCTGAGATTCGTTTGTCTCCTTCTCTGGTTTCATCTTGTTTTATTTTTCCCTCCCTTCCCCTGTGATCTTCTGTCTTGTTTCTCAAATTCCTCATATCAGTGAGAGCATATGAAAATTGTAATAGTTTTTTCTTAATGTTCTCCAATGTCTTCTTCAAACAAAATATTTTAAAATCTATTTTTATAACAATGCTTTCCAATGTTTTCTTAGCAAGCTTTAAGATTCTTTAATTTTCAAGGTCATACATATCTATTTTGATGCATGTCTACTGTTAAATGCAAGCACTATTTTATAACATAATCTTAGGCATTGTCTTAAGTCTACAGGAATCATCCAAAATGGCATTTGAAGGGGTCTCTGGGTGGTGTAGTTGGTTAAGCGACCAACTCTTGGTTTTGGCTGGGGTCATGATCTCAGGATTGTGGGATCAAGCCCACGTTGGACTCCACCCTTAGCACAGAATCTGCTTGGGATTCTCTCTGCCCATCCCTGTCATATGCTCTTGCGCTCTCTCTAAAATAAGTAAATCTATGGGGTGCCTGGGTGGCTCCATCGGTTAATCGTCTGCCTTCAGCTCATGGTCCTGGGGTCTGGGATCAAGCCCTACATCTGACTCCCTGCTCAGCAGGGAGTCTGCTTCTCCTTCTGCCCCTCCTCCTGCTCATACTCTCTCTCTCAAATAAATAAGTAAAATCTTAAAAAAAAAAATCTTTAAAAAAAACAAAATGGGGCGCCTGAGTGGATCAGTGGGTTAAAGTCTCTGCCTTCAGCTCAGGTCATGATCTCAGGGTCCTGGGATCGAGCCCCGCATCCACCTCCTCTGCTCAGTGGGGATCCTGCTTCCTCCTCTCTCTCTGTCTGCCTCTCTGCCTACTTGTGATCTCTCTGTCAAATAAATAAATAAAATCTTTTAAAAAAATTAAAAATTAAAAAAACCAAAATGACAGCTCATGACATTCCTAGAACTTCAGACAATATTATTATTGTCATGGAATGCAGTCACTGAGGATTTAACAAGATGTTCACTGAAATCTAAACTTTACTGAATCTTTTATCATTCTACTGTTGTTTCCCACATTTCAATTTATTGCCTATTTTTGTCCCCAAACCTTATTTACATCTTTTAAACAATTAAAGTAAATGTTAATCATCCCTGCTTCTCTGATTTTTAGATTTTTTTAATCTTTTTTTTTCTTTTGAGTATAGTTGACATATAAAATTACATTAGTTTTGGGTGTGTCTGCTTCTCTGATTTTTTTTTTAAAGATTTTATTTATTTATTTGACACACAGAGAGAGATCAGATCACAAGTAGGCAGAGAGGTAGGCAGAGAGAGAGAGGAGGAAGCAGGCTCCCCGCTGAGCAGGGAGCCCGATGCGGGCCTCGATCCCAGTACCCTGAGATCATAACCTGAGCCGAAAGCAGAGGCTTTAAATCACTGAGCCACCCAGGTGCCCTGCTTCTCTGATTTTTGAGGTTACATTTTCTTTCTGCCATCCTAATAAAGGAGGACATTCCTCCCTTTGATCCTTTTTTGGGTACCTTATGTGGTTAAAGGGTTTGTAAATGTTCACACTTTTTGCAATTACATGTCATTTTCTTCTTGGGTGCCTGGGTGGCTCAGTGGGTTAAAGCCGCTGCCTTCGGCTCAGGTCATGATCCCAGGGTCCTGGGATCGGGGCCCGCATCGGGCTCTCTGCTCAGCAGGGAGCCTGCTTCCTCCTCTCTCCTCTCTCTCTGCCTGCCTCTCTGCCTACTTGTAATCTCTCTCTCTGTGTCAAATGAATAAATAAAAAAATCTTTAAAAAAAAAAAAATCCTTAATCATACATCTCCCTCTAACTACTACTGCATCTCTCTTCTCAGTCAAATGTTTGGGAAGAGAAACTCTCAGTTCTGGTCTTCCCTGTCTCACCTCTGATTCCCTTCTTTACTCACTACCTGCCATCTGCCTCACACATCCCCAATTTCCCAGTTGCCATAGCCAATGGCATTTGTAGCTTTCCCACCCTTGACTCTGCAGGGAATTGCTTATTGCCTGCCTACTGGCCGGGCACTGTTTTAGGTGCAGCCCTGTAATGAGAGGCAGATGTGCCCCCCACCCTCATGGGACTCACTTGATCCGTCAGCAGTTCCTGATTAATACTCAGATCCTTTGAATTCACCGCTCACCTTTTCAGGCTTTACTTAAATGCCCCTTAAATCTGTCTATTCTCCGGTCTTTCTTTTTTAAAAATCTTTTTAATTACAGACATATTCTTAAGACAATCATTCCTGTACCCGTGGCTTAAATCACTTTCTATCTATTCTAATGAAAACACAATTTTACATGTTTTTTCATTTAACAGTTTTATTTTACATAAAATGCTTCATTTACTAAAACCATAGATTCCAAGTTGTTCTATGAAAGTAATCATTAAAGAATGTTATATTCTTAGCATGTCAACTTTAGGAAATTTCCCCAATTACGTTAATTTTTTTCTTTTGGTTTAATATGTGTGTTATTTTTTGAAAATGTAAGTTGGGATATCACAAAACACTTAGTTAAAAGAGGTATATATCCAACTTTCCAGCAGACAGCTCCTTTTGCATGTCCCACTTAACAGGCAAAGATGATCTTCCTCCTCAAACCTGTGCCTCTTCCTGGAAGAGAGTCACTACTGTCTACCCAGTCCTCCAAGCCAGGACCCTGATAGCCATTTTTGCCTCCCCCTTCACTTCTCCCTCCATATCTAGTCATGAAGCCCTTCGATTCCACCTCCCAAGAGATCTGAAGTCCTTTTCCTCCACTTGGGTCACTGCCACTGCCTTCTGTCCTAGTTGAACATAAAGTCTCTGAATTGGTCTTGTTGCTTCCTTTGGTCCTTCTTATTTGTCTCACTACAAACCATCTCATAGTGATTCCTTGACTTCATATTATTCAACTGTCTCATGTTTGCAGGATAAAATCTATCCTCTGGCCCCAGCATCTACTTTGGGGTCAGTTAGATCTAGGTTTGAATCCCAGGCTCAAGCCCTTTCCAGCAGTCTGACCTCAGACAGTTGGATTCTCTAAGCCTTTGTTTTGTCATCTGTGTGAGCTCACTGAGGGCAGAGGGCTTTCTCACATACAGTGCCTAGCTAGCATGTGGGAGAGAATGTTAAATGAAGGGAAAACGTTTTAAAATCTATATCAAAAAATTGTCCCTCCTTACAAAAAATCCTGATATACAACTTCCTCTCAAGTTTTACTTCTATCTTTATTTTCTGGTAATCACGATAAGGTGCCTGTGGTGATCTGCACTATCTGGGATCAAATCCTGGCCCCACACCTGAGCAATCACGAGTCCTTAGGAATGTTATTTCGTCTCAATTTCTTCTGTACAATCTGTAAAAGGATTGTTTTTGAGGGTTAAATGAGTATCTCACTTGGAACGGGGTTGGGCACACACTTAAGTGCTTGCCAAACTGTCATTATCATCGTCTTCATCAAATCAGGACCATATCACCCCCCCTTTGTGGTTCTCAATTTTGTATAAGAAAATCGTGCTTTATGCACTGTTGGCCAAAGAAGATAAACCTGGAAACTCCTGTAGTGGAAGGGAGTAACTGAAGGGAGAACAGCGAGTTGGTGAATCCCAGCGTTTCTGGGGTAGGAGGGACAAGTTCGGTCCCTATGTTGCCGATAACGAAAGGGAGGGTAACCTGTCCTGGAGTCTCATGCAAGACAAACAGCCACAGCGCTTTACTGGGAGCAGGACTAGGGCTCCGGGAGTTACTGTGGTTAAGTTGCAGGCGAAAACTAAAACTTGGAAGGCAAGAGAGGAGGAGCATTTAGTTACAAAAACGGTCAACAATTCGGGTGGAACTAAGTTCGGTGACCAATACATCAAATGAGTCAGCTGTCAGACTCGGCGGAACCGAGTTGCTGACGGAGTCGGCTCTTTACTAACAAGACTTTCTATAAAGCCCACCGACCCAGGACAGATTGGAGTAACAAACGCTCGCTGCGCTTTTCGCAGAACCGGAAAACTCCCGGCTGCGCGAGCTGAATGGAAACTGGAGTCGGAGGCGCGCCGCGCGGGGGGCGGAGCAGCCGCGGGGCGGGGGCGGGGCATTATGGGTCACGTGCCCCCGCACAGAGGCGGGCGCGTGGAGGGAACTCTCGGCCTGATTGGTCCCTGGTAACCAGGTGACCATAGAACGCGTCCCGGTTGGCAAGGGCCAGCCAGGCAAGCGGACTTCAGTCGGGAGGTGGCGGCGGAAGGAGGAGGAGCTCGGACCGCGCTCTCTCCCGGCAGTGGCTGCGCCTCTCAGCGCTTGTCGGGTTCCCACCCCTTTTAAATAAGCAGGGCTGGTCACCGCCCTCACAGACTAGTTGGCTCGGGGGAGGCGGCAAGATGACACCTTAATTACCAACCCTTTATATTAAAATTAAGGTCTAAATATATGGGTTTTTTCCCTTTGGAGGCGCCCCATGGGGAACACGCTGACCTGTTGCGTGTCCCCCAACGCCAGCCCCAAGCTGGGCCGGCGTACGGGGCCGGCGGAGCCCGACTATGAGTCTGAGATCTACGAGGCGGCGGCCGGGGACGCGGTGGCAGTAGCGCCGGCGCCTGCTGCCGTAGAGCCCGCCGAGTTGGATTTCGGAGCGGGCGAGGGCCACCACCACCTGCAGCACATCAGCGACCGGGAGATGCCTGAAGGTAAGGAGGAGGCGGGCACCTCTCGTCCGTCTCGGGGGCCGGCGCTGTCCGCTCTCGGGCGGTCCCCCGGGACGGAGCCGCCGCCTCGGGCTCCTTCCTGCCCGGAGCCGGCTTTCCCAGGACTGGGCGCCGAGGATGAAGGCTGACTCTGCCCGGCGTCCCCACCCCTTATTCTTTCCCGGTCGTGTCCGGCCAGTTACTCTCCCCTTCCCTGTCCCGAACGCTTCAGTGCTTTTCCCTGTTCCCAGTCCCCAGCCCGGCCTGACACCCTCTAGTCGCAACTCCTTCCTGTTTGTCGTCCTACTGAACGTGTCGGGAGGCTTTATGAAGACTTTTTGGTATATTCTCTCCCCCAAATGTGAATAGCCCCTCCACCCCGTCTCCCTCTCCTTACCAAAGCGAAGAAACCAGGTAAGAGCCCGATGGTGTCCTTCCTCCCACCCGTTAAGGTACTCGAGATGCGGGACAGTTCAGACGTATTATTATGGATTTGTTACTTAAATTCAAAATAGAGATTGGCCTGTGAGAGTCTTAAGTGGTGTTTTAAGTAGGCTGTATTCACAACAGCCTCGATGGAAAAGCTGCCTTCCTGTAACTATAGTTTGAGGACAGCCGGGAGGAAGGGGCTTGAAATAACTGTGAGTGGTGGGAGATGTTACCGCCAGGGCTACAAGAAACCGTTTTTATGCCGAACGGAGAACCCAGGGAGTTCTCACTACTTTTAAATTCCCACTTTTGCCAGAGAAGTCTTCAGCCCTACCTCAGTGACTTAACAGACTTCACTTGTTGCCTGTTCTAAAAATGAGAGGAAGGTGGTTCATGAGACTATTGGTCAAAAGTTTCCAAAGGGAAAAAACCCATATATTTAGACCTTAATTTTAATATAAAGGGTTGGTAATTAAGGTGTCATCTTGCCGCCTCCCCCGAGCCAACTAGTCTGTGAGGGCGGTGACCAGCCCTGCTTATTTAAAAGGGGTGGGAACCCGACAAGCGCTGAGAGGCGCAGCCACTGCCGGGAGAGAGCGCGGTCATCTTGGGGTGCCTGGGTCGCTCAGTCAGTTAAAGTGTCTACCTTTGGCTCAGATCATGATTCCAGAGTCTTGGGTTCGAGCCGGGTATCAGGCTCCCTGCTCAGCAGTGAGTCTGTTTCACCCTCCTCCTCTGCCCCTGAGCCTGCTTGTGTGTGTGCGCGTGCTCTCTTTCTCTCTAACTCAAAGAAATAAAATCTTTAAAAAAAAGGTGTCATCTTGCACAAGAATGTCTCCAAATCTCCCTCGCTTTCCTGCCCCCTCCTGTCTATAGAATCTTCTTCAACTTTAAGAATGTTGGGGTAAAATTTCTTCTGACTGGTTGGGGGAGGGGGAGGGAAAAGAGGAAATGTTTGATTTTTGCCTCTGGAATTTTGGAAAGGGATGACTAGATAAAGATTAATTCTGAGTAACCGCTGCCTCTTTAATGAAGTCTTACATCCTTTGGACTAGAAAACATTGTATCATAAAGATACAATGTTAAAGCCCGGTTAGCCCATTTGTTTCATTTAAGTGCCCCAGTTTATTTCACTATTTCCTAGAGGAAATGTCTTGTAGCTCTTTTTCTACATAAACTTTAGTTGGGCTGTTAATTTCTTTGAGTTAACAGTAATTAAGCCTGTGGATTTACCCGCATGGTGGACATGGCTTTGTAACTGGAAAGTACTGCTTTTTCAGAATATTGAAGTATTGTAAAAGAATGAACAAATTATATGAGTTAATTGTACTTTTAAACACAAAGCGTGTAAATACTTGTGAAAACTTCGGCTGTTCTTGGTGCTGTAAGGTAAGCCTCTGAGTGATTTGACAAACTAGTTAATAGATGGGTAGTGTTGGATGAGAGGCCAAAGTTGGACCTTTTTATAATTCTTTGAAGATTTGCGACACATCTTCATGTCTGTCTCATTTGGCCCTTCCAACTGCAATTAAGGCCTGCATATATTCTCCCTGCGTTGCTGATGAAGGAGGAGAGACTCCGAGATGGGCAATGACACAGCTGTGTAACACAGCTACTGAACAGAAGAGACTGACACGGAAGTGATAGATTGCCAAATTCAGTTCTTGGGATGCCTAAAAAGCTCTTTAGAATGCATCTGTTATTTTACTATTTATCCATATGATGGTCCTATCTCAGCTTACCTTAATTATTTCCATTCAGAGTTTATTGTTCACAATTCAGAAGCAACTTTTACCTCCCTCCCATGTCTAATCATTACAATAGATAAGACTAAAAGTAGAAGTCATGATATAGCCTAGATTAACCAGTCAGGTAAACAGGTTGATGCATTTAAAAGAATTTGTTCTGGTGATCTCGAATTCAAGCCAAGAATGCCCTGGACAGAGAAAAGCTGGTAAGGTAAGATACCCAGTATTTAAGCATAGAACTGTAAGGAGTGTTAAACCAGAAAAGTTAAAAAAAAAAAAAAAAAGTTCGTGAGTACACAATTTACCTTTTATATTTAACATGATAGTTAAAATTCATTTTAGTTTGTCTTAATTTTCTTTGGTGTTCAATAAAATGATAAGAGAAGCCTCAATTTCAGCATTTGCTTATTAGATTTCCATAGAAACAAAGTCAGAACACCAAATATAAAGTACAGGCACATTGAAAGTTTGCTTTTAATGTCTTTATTTCAGACAATTCTATATCAGTTTCCCTGGAAACTAAGAAATACCTACTTAAATATAAAATATTTTGGCTTTTCTACAATGAAGAATTTAATTGGTTCATATCTTAGACAAAATCCTCCATAAATAATGTTGTGCCTTGTTTTTCTGAAACATTTCAGAAGAACATGATTTCTTCAAGCCATTTCAAAGAGATATTCCTAAGAAGCTAGTGTAGATTTCAGATAGACTCAAAAGAATTTTTCTGCTACCTTACCTTTATCTAACAGTGTATCCGCAATAACTGGTGGTAGTATCAGTAACACAATAGAAGACACTAAAGTCCTATTATCCGACTTTATATTACTCATCAACTTTTCGTACAACCTTTTATGTTCCAACCTTATAGTCTACACTAATTTGCTGGCCAAAAGTTCTCTCAAGTGACCCCTTCTTCCCCCTTCCCCTGAGGAGTGAGTGGGAAAGGAATTGGCAATAGGATGTGGAAAAACCTCTGAGCAACAGAGCTTTCCTCTTTCCAGTAGCTATTTTAAACACTTTTTTTAAAAAAATGGCAATAGGCATTTGGTGTAAAAGATTTAGAAAATACAAAAAAGTCATTCACTTATACTCAGAATATCCAGAACTTTTATTAATATTTTAGTGTTTATTCTTCCTAAACCTTTCATGTGTATATAAACATAACATTTTGTTAATTTTACAAAAATGAGGTAACTCTTCATGTGATGCTGTATAGCTTTTTGTTTTAAAAAGAAATAATGACCTAAAGCCCCTGGAACCGTGCTTGACACCTAGAGAACACTCAAGATGTATTTCCATGGAGCTGCACATCGCTCTATCACATGCCTTTTAATAACTGTTTAGTGTACCATTGAATGGTTGGAGCACCGTTCATTTACCTACCCTTTATGGTTGGGCATCTCTTATAGTAAAACAGAACACGATCCCATTATCATGCTTTATTCTGGGGACACAGATTTAAAAAAAAAAAACTTGTGCATTGTACCTCTCTTTAGAATTCAGATGGTATACTTTGTCTTATGACTTAGTCATTTTGCAGGTAAAGTACTTTAACATTAAATGTCCTTATACCAAATTGAAGTTACTGTTGGTTTTTCACTGGATGTTAGAATTCCTCTTTGAGGTTTTCATGGTTCATTTTAGCCTGTCTGTGTCTTTAATTCGGAATAACTACTACTTCAAGAGATCTGAAAGTCATGCTGGTCTAAGATGACTTATCCAAAGAAGCATTAGAAGAAATCTTAGTTGGAAAAGTTGGGAAAAGCTTAACTGGGTTCGGGTACACTGAAACAGATGTTTTTTGGGCACTGTTCCAGATCCAGGACAGACAGTGGTATGCAGGACAAAGCCCGTACCCTTAACTCCTTAGATGCTAGAGGGACCTAGGGGCAGATAGCACATGAATACTAAAAGAACCTCAGAGTGAAGTGTTGAAAGAAAGTGAACGAAGATCAAGGATTGGAGGAGGGCAGGTTTACATGAAGTGGTTAAAGACTGTTGCTCTCAAGTGACAAGTATACAGCCCTGAAAGTGAGAGGGAGCTGTGGGAGGATGTTGGAGAAGAGGCTTCCGATCAGAGTTCCTCACACGGCAAGGTGCCGGTGCAGGCGAAGGCCAGAAAGACGGGGATGGCAGCAGCAGGGCGAGAGGGATGCCAGCAGGAATGTGGTGGATTCAGACCTTCAGGATATTGGGCCTTCACAAAAAATAGGGATCTTCGTTTCGTTGTAATGGGAAACCATGGGAGGATTATACGCACGGGAATGATGTTAATCTTTAAAAAACCAAAAACAACAGACGAGCCCATTTGTGAGAATATGTAACATAGGTGTGAATGGAAGCAGGGAGACCAGGTAGAAGGCTGGTGCAGTAGTTCAGGTGGGAGCCCAGAGTGGACTGAACAGAAAAACAATACAGGCCTAAAGTATGGAGTGACTTATAACAAAGTGGATAGTGGAGAGCTATGGAGCTGTAAAAAAGAGCAAGGTCTTCATTGTGTAGTCATCGCTAGGGTATGTTACATGGAAAAAGCAAGGAGAGGACATACAGTGATCTACATGACAGAAGCAGGAGAACTAGGTATTTCCTTAAACCAAAATCACTGGGAGAAATTCTTACTGCTGTGTGACTTTTATTCCTTTCCCTTTAGTTTTAGCCAAAGCACATATTTGCTTAAGGTGATATTTGAGTATGAGTAATAAGTGGAGCTTTAATATACTTTACAATGAAATGCTAAATGTTCACTTTTTGCTTTTGAGTTCATTTGTGAAAGCTTTGTTTTGTCATTTATTGTGCTTCATATATAGATTGCTCTTGCATTTCTTTTAATCCTCAAAACAATATTTTGAGTTACATAGTGTAAGAATTAAATGTTTTACAAATGAGAAGACAGGCTCTGAGAGGTATAAACTGAGTTGCCCAAGTTTTTAAAAATGAGATGATAGATCAGGGATATAAGTTACAGATATATGGCATACTAGAATAGAATTTATTGAATTACTTAGCATGTGGGCTACTTTGGATACTACTTTTCTTCCTCACCCTTTTTTGTGTGAGTGTGTGTATTAAAGTACTTCAGCTTTAGAATTAAAATATTAACATTGCCCCGTGTGAAATGAAATAAAGGTAACTTGCAGCCCAGAAATATTCTCTGAAGTTGAAGAAACTGAGCAAAAATACTCATTAGAAGTGTATAAAGGAAAAAAGGTGTACTTCACTATATGAAATGTCACATCTCAGTTACAGTCCCTAAACATGGATTGAGAGTTAAAACAAAGCAAGACTGAGAACCAAGGTAGACGGAGGTACAGAGGTGGTTTAGAAGCCAGAGTTAGAAAGCAGAAGAATTAATTAGGAATTACCTGGAAGTTGTGGACTCAGGGATAAAATCATCATGGTAATTGTAAGACTCGAAATATTTGTGTTAGTGGGCCATAAAATAAACACAGTGTACTGTAGAGGGATGATAGCATAGTTCAATAAATGCAGGAAGCCTTAAGTGAACAGGTGCCCAGCAGTTGGCCCAGAAAAACTGATGACATCTTCTATTTAATTGGAATATATTGAAATCAATATATTGAAACCAATCTCTTCTTGAAATACACTGCTCTGACAGCTTCTTGGTCACTACCTTCTCTTCCTAATATTTAGACAAGGAAAAATCATTTATTGACATTTAGAGTTGCATAATTTTACATATTTAGCCTTTAATAATGCATTTCATTTATTCTAAGTTGCCTATATTTTCACATTTTTAACATCTGTGCATCTTGTAACTGGTAGAATCTTAGATTAGGGGAAAAGCAGTATTGGATGTCAATGGTTTTATAGGCTTCCTCTGTATTTACAATTAAGATCCAAGTTTCATATTTTTTTTGAAGTCCTACTTTCCTACATCAACCTGTCATGCAGTCAAATTAAATTGCAATTTAAATTGATTTTAAAAAGTGATGGGTCTTAAAATACAGCTTGAATCATAACTTCTAATCATGAACTCAGGAGTATTTCTCTTAGGTTAAAACATTCTTAGAGGTTTCTAAAGTAATTTTTGGATAGAGTCACATAGAAGATGTGCAGTAATTTCATGCCATCTCTAAATCACTGTATGTGCACACATACATATGTGCGTGTTGGTGGGAGGTGGTAACACTTTGCTTGCTAGTTGGCAGTCTTACCTTTGTCATAGAGCAAAAAGGGTAGTACAGTTTATCACAGTTGTCTTAGGTTCTTGAGAAAACACTAATGGACAGTGCAGAAATACTGTGTGTGTGCATTTGAGTTTAATATCTTATGGCTTAAATATCCATTCTATGAAATAGCAATGTAGTTTTTGTCATTAGGAAAAAGTGCAAGTTATATAGAAAATTGTCATAGGCTAGAGACAGAAGATTACTGTTTCCTGAAAACCTCATGGAATACTGACAACATTTTAGAGTCTTCATAAGTATAATACATATCATACATACATGTGATAGGCAACTCACCAAAGTGGAAATAATACTCTTAACTGTGGGGAAAATAGTCAAACTGTAATCAGAGATTACACATTAGAGACAGTGAACTTCCTCATTGACATCAGTAGGAATGTTTCCTTTTAGGTATCGGAAGTGGGAGTGAAAACCGGTGCAATTGATAGCATTATACAGTAATATGTTCTCACCTTTTTTTAGAAAGCAACTTAGTATTATACATTGAGCCATGACAACTATCTAACCTTATGGTCTAGTCATCCCATTTGGAGGTCTTTCCTAAGGAGACAAAAACAAAATTATTTTTAAAAAACTATGTATGTGAAGATTTTCCTCATAAGAATAGAAGTTTGTAAGCACCTGAATCCTAAGAATAGGATATTGACACTTGGAATAGGAATTGGTATAGGACACTTGGTATAGGAATAACACTTGGGTAGGCCATTGTGTATCCATTAAATAGTAAATATATTAGAATGGGGTGGAGATTGCTTGTCAGGAACAAAATAGGACATAAATGGTACACTGACTTTTTTTAAGTGTAAGTAACAAAGTAATGGTTGTGAGTTGAGTAATTTTTTTTTAAGATTTTATTTATTCATTTGACACAGAGAGAGAGATTACAAGTAGGCAGAGAGGCAGGCAGAGAGAGAGGAGGAAGCAGGCTCCCTGCTGAGCAGAGAGCCCGATGTGGGCCCCGATGCGTCCCCGATCCCAGGACCCTGGGATCATGACCTGAGCCGAAGGCAGCGGCTTTAACCTACTGAGCCACCCAGGCTCCCGGGTTGAGTAAGTTTTAAACAAAGTATTATTTTGGCTCTTGCAAATTTTTCTTCATGGTAAGATATTTGTTAAAGGAATGAGCAGGTGACTTTTATGTTTACACCTTTAATGTGATCCTCAGTACTGCTGATTCACCAGGTCTCTTTCAGTTACAAGTTAAAATCGATCTTACAATTAAAAAAAAAAATTGACTTATGTAACCAGAGTTCATGGAGTAAATTGGGTATCACTTAACCCAGGAATTAAATGGCCTGTCTCAGTTCTACTCTCCTCTGTTGATATATCCTAGAAAGTCTTCCTTCCTCCCCAGCCCTCCCCTCCCCTGCCACGATGGCAAAGGAAGCCTGGGGCAGCTCTAGACTGGCCAAGAATCTACAGCTCTGCCCGTCTTTCTTCCTTTTTTTTTCCCCTCTTTTTTTTTTTAACTATTTGAAATTATTTTTTAAAGATTTTATTTATTTATTTGACAGAGAGAAACACAGTGAGAGAGGGACACACAAGCAAGGGGAGTGATAGAGGGAGAAGCAGGCTTCCCGCAGAGCAGGGAGCCTGATGTGGGACTCGATCCCAGGACCCTGGGATCACGACCTGAGCCAAAGGCAGACACGACACTTAACGACTGAGCCACCCAGACTCCCCTTTTTTCCTCTTTTTAAAAAAGATTTTATTTATTTATTTATTTATTTATTTATTTATTTATTTAAACAGTGTGAGTGGGGGGAGGGGCAAAGAGAGAGAGAGAGAATTTCAAGCAGACACCATGCTGAACAGGGAACCCGAAGCAGGGTTCAATCTCATGACCCTGAAATCATGACCTGAGCTGAAATCAAGAGTCAAATGCTTAACCAACGGAGCCACCCAGGTGCCCAGCTCTGCCTTTCTCAGCGGTTCTTGGGAAGTCCCAGGGCAGCAGCGCCTGGCCCAGCCTAGATGGAGTAGAGGGAGTGCCAGTTTCCAATTTTGCACTTTTTCTGCATGTTGCTATTTCTTTTATCCAAGGCCTCTTGATTTTATTTGTAGATATTTTATATTTAGATCCGTAGTAGCGTATCTTGGTTTGGGGAAGTGTGTGTGTGTGTGTGTGTAGGTGTGTAGGTGTGTGTGATGTGTAGCCTGCTCCCCTTTGATTCTGATGCTTACTTTTCCCAGATTTCCCATTGAAAAGTGTTAAACTTCTTTCATGCCATTGGCACTGATACATAATATGTTTACTTCTGCAAACATTTCTGCTTATTTTTGAGATTCACATGTAGTATATTCACTTTCTTTTTGGTAAGAAGTTGGTCTTGAACGCTTTCGGAAGCTTTAGCTTAGAGGCAGCTGTGAAAGTCTTTTTTTTTTAAAGATTTTTTTTATTTATTTTTTTATTTTTTTATTTATTCATTTGACACAGAGAGAGAGATTACAAGTAAGCAGAGAGGCAGGCAGAGAGAGAGAGGAGAGAGGAGGAAGCAGGCTCCCTGCTGAGCAGAGAGCCCGATGTGGGCCTCGATCCCAGGACCGTGGGATCATGACCTGAGCCGAAGGCAGGGGCTTTAACCCACTGAGCCACCCAGGCGCCCAGCTGTGAAAGTCTTTGTCACTTAGAGCACAGCTGAATTCATTTATTTTCCAAATTGCTAGCATTGTCTTATTTTTCAAATATGTGAGAAAAAGTTTAATTTTTATGGTTCTTTTACATAAAAATATTGAATAGAATAGTTTCTCCAAAAGCAGTCTAACAAACTTCAAATTCAGTGAAGGAATTTCCATGAAGAACAAAGCTATGTTTAGCTATGTAAATTTCTAGTGCTGGCAGTACCATTAAAATGGATGGTTCAGATTCCTGTCAAACCAAGAAGTCCCAAATGATGACCATGAAAGATTCTATTGGAGGAAAAAAGGATTCTAGGTAGATAAATTTGTGAAATGCTGAATTAGACAGTATTCACTATAAGACCGATTAGTTTTTAATGGACATTTTGATTCTCTAAGAGCCAGTGATAGTATTTTCTATTAGACTGCCAACAGCCCTTTTAAAAACAGAATAATCATTGTGTGGTTTGGGAAATACTAGACTTAACCATTACTCTGTCAGGATCTTGGTCCAGTTTCTTACAAGATTGGCTAAGTACTTTAGGATGGACATTGCTGAGGAGTGTCATATGGTGGGTTTTTTTTTTTTTTCCTTTTCAATAGAATTTTGAGTGGTTCTTAACAAAGGTTGTTGCAATGTGAAAGTCATTTGTTTGATAGAAGTGTAAGTCTGTCTTGTCAAACACAGTGAAGTAGCCCAAAAATATATTTCAGAGCTAACAGAGCTTAGAAAGAATAAAGATTATATGCAACCAGACAAAAACCTGTTTCTGCATTTCCTATTTCTTGCTCAGATTGCTTTGCTTATCAGACTGTCACTAAACATCTTGAGGAAATGCAGGGATCATTTTGTTTGGAATCTTAGACACACCAGAGGTTTTTCTCTCTCTTTTTTTTAATGACAATTTTATTATCCCATATAGTGGCAAACCTTGTTTTATGAAAATTCAAGTAGCTGTTTTGTAAACAGAGAATTTTCCTACCTTGGTGCAAGGTGGACTACAGGCATACATACCTTTACATAGGTATAGACAAAATTTTTTACAAGTAGCCCCATGATCTGCTCCAGAAAGTACTGTTATTGAAGCCCCAGATTAATCATGCAGCATGAATGGAAGAAGCAGGAGTTTAGCTTTGGAAATTGAGAGCAGAAGTTAAAAATTACTTGCTATCATGGAAGTGTATCTGTAGATTGGAACATTGAACTTTTATACAGTTTTTAAAAATCTGCTGTGATGGATAGTTCCCCACATAAACGACGGCTAACTAAATGAGTTCATTTGTTGAATGGAGTTAGAATTAGCTATTTGATTGTCTAAAGCATATTTGCTTGCCAAAAGCAACTTGTTTAGTTTTGTCATATTTGATATATTAAGCTGGTATCTGACAGTAATAGTCACAGCAATAACTTGCTTTTTGAGACTTTCTGGAATATGCTAGTAATATCAGCTTAAAGGATGGTGACAGGATTTTTCATAGTTAAGTAGGAGGGGGAAGGCACAAATATAATTCCACCTGAAAGTTACATAGATTATTTAGGTGCAGGTTAAAAAAAAAGTTTAAGACATAGCTTGGTTTTATTTCACATATGTGAAGATATTCTATAATTTTGTGGTTTTCCAGTATAATTTTTATATTGTTGCCTTTACTGAAATTGGCTTTTTATCATTACTAAAAACTCTCCCAGACTGCTAAGTGATTAAAATTGATGTGTAGCTATTTTTAAAGTCATGTATTTTTCTACTCAAATTATCATACCTTTTTCTCTTCCTTCCTATACAGAGTTAGCTTTGGAATCAAACCCTTCTGACCATCCAAGGGCAAGCACAATTTTCCTGAGCAAATCTCAAACGGATGGTAAGACAGTATTTTTCCCCCTGAGAAAAAGGTTTTTTGTTTTGTGTATTATAGAAAGTCCCTAAAAGAACTCATACTTTGGTTTAAATGTTTCACTTTTTCATGTATTCATTTCTTATTATAATATGCGATGATATATTTTCCTTTAGTTGTTACTGATTTAGTTAGCAGAACACGGACACTCTGTGTACACATTTTGCCACCTCTTTATCAACACAGTCACGTGACCATGTGATTTAGATATTGTCTAATTCTCCATACTACCTTGTCCTTTCCCCCTGGCTCCAAAGAACACAGGTTTTAAAGATGAGGGATATGATTTAGGCCACAGTTTTCATTTAATAAATAAATTTTAAAAAATCAGTTGTCGATTTATGGGGATTGAATCTGTGATTCTGGCCCCATTTTATACTGTGCTCAACCAAACAAGTCTATCTCACATCCACATTTATTCTACTCAGAACTTTGGAGCTATTTAGAATCTTCTCATCCTAATGTAGTGATGTGCCAGGATACATGGGAACAAACATGCCCTGTGGGGTTTCCTAGAAGGTTAGTTTCAGCAACGGAGACTGGTATAAATTGCCTGTGTCCTTGATTTATAATGAGAATCAGAACTGTAGAGTTTTTAGCACTCCTGCTTGCCTGCTTATTTTCTTTAACATTATGTTAAATCCTTTTTTTATTTCAACTAAAAAGCCGTATGTGACCACGTGTTTCAGTTGATTATGACAGCAGGTATATAAAAAGTGAGGGTTCCATAATATTTGAAGTATGCAGCACAATAGAAGTGGGTTGGTTTTTTTTTAAAGATTTTATTTATTTATTTGACACAGAGAGAGAGAGATCACAAGTAGGCAGAGAGGCAGGCAGAGAGAGAGGAGGAAGCAGGCTCCCTGCCGAGCAGAGAGCCCAATGTGGGCCTCGATCCCAGGACCCTGAGATCACGACCTGAGCCAAAGGCAGAGGCTTTAAACCGCTGAGCCACCCAGGCGCCCTAGAAGTGGGGGTTTTTAACCTGCATTTTTATAGTGTATGTACATAGCCTTGAGCAGATCACTTCTGGTTAGGATTGTTTTATTTCTTTGTTTCTTCCACATGTAGAGACAGTGTGGAGACAGTAAAAGCAAAGCTATCGCATGTCTCTTTCTCCTGAGTCATAAGGAATGTGTGCCTATGATGTCACCCCACATTAAAGGAGGCAGTGTGGGAAGCAACGTGGGGTCCAAGACCCTCATTGGAGCTTTTACTCTTCTTCTGGTCTTTGTTAGAGCAAAGTGATTTTGTGTGCTGTAGATACATTCAGTTAGATTAGCACACTCATTAAAATATAAATTTAAGATAGATACTTGCCAGTTGTGTAATGGCCCATTTATTTTTTTAGCAAGGTATTTTAGTAGATCACCAGTAAGTGCTTCAGGATGCTTCCAGGATACTGATGTATCTAGAAATTAGTGCCTGGCCAGAAACTGATTCTTAGAGCCGTCAGTCAGATCCTGGTAATTAAAGTAAGTTGTATGTAACTATAGAATTAGAAAATACTGTGAGTGGTTCAGATATTCAACAGGTAAACATTTTTATTAAAATTTTCACCTGGCCTAGTTTGCTTTGTCCTTTTCTTTTGTACATGGGGAGCCTTTCAGTTGTACCTAACAAAGAAAATCTGTTAGGTCAAAAAGTAAAACTAAGTTTTTAGATTTTACTGTATAGGATTCATCTTTCTAGGTGATTTAAATTATAAGTTTTGTTGGAAATTATATTTTTAAAATGGAATTTCATCTTGATTTGTGCGTTGGTAATTCATCAGATGAGTAGCAACTACTTTTACTTTTCTGTGGCATTTGTATCAGAATTGATCAGTTAATTTTTTTTATTCTTAGTGCGAGAAAAGAGGAAGAGCAACCATTTAAACCATGTAAGTAAACAGTTGAAAAGTTAAGTAAGAAATTAATAGTTTGAATTAAAAGTATGTCATTATTCCTAAAAAATATAATGGATCCTATACTGTTAACCCTGTTAGGACCCCTTTTTGTATATTTTTCTAAATCTCTTCTATTTTCCTCATTATCAAGTGTATTCAGGAAAGTCTTTGGCTTAGTAGTGCCCATTTTTTAAGGGTTCTGACATTTACATTTCAATAACATGGTTATGGTATAAAGTTCTGCCTTCAATTTTTTTGCCTTCATTTTTATTTTTATTTTTATTTTTTTTTAAAGATTTTATTTGTTTATTTGACAGAGAGAGAGAGAGAGAGAGATCACAAGTAGGCTTAGAGGCAGACAGAGGGAGAGGGGGGGAAGCAGGCCCCCTGCCGAGCAGGGAGACCGATGCGGGCCTTGATCCCAGGACCCTGAGATCATGACCTGAGCTGAAGGCAGAGGCTTTTTTTTTTTTTTTAAGATTTTATTTATTTATTTGACACAGAGAGAGAGATTACAAGTAGGCAGAGAGGCAGGCAGAGAGACAGGGAGAGGAGGAAGCAGGCTCCCTGCCGAGCAGAGAGCCCGATGCGGGCCTCGATCCCAGGACGCTGAGATCATGACCTGAGCTGAAGGCAGAGGCTTTAACCCACTGAGCACCCAGGCGCCCTGCCTTCATTTTTAAATCTTATTTTTTAACCAAAGTAACAAAAACATAATAACTAAGTTAATTTTTAGCACTATTAACTTCCTGTTGTGCCAGGTGAAAGCTTAGCTTCATCACTTCACCACGGCCTTATTTCCCCTGCCTCTAGTCCCTCAACCTGTGTCATGGTTTTTATCAGAATCAATGTGTATGTTGCTATGACTATGCAAATATTCTTCCCTGCTGAGCCATATAGTTCTCTTCCATGTGCCTTCTTCTCTATACACTTCATTCTTTTTCTTAAATATTTCTGAAACCCGAGCACTTCTGCACTTCTCCAGGATAATCCAGTCCCCATTTTCCTAGCCAACATGATCTCACACAGCCACATGCTCTAAGTAGCTCCCTGGCGGGTCTTTCTGCTTTCACATTCTTCTTTTTTGTGTGTGGAATTAATTTCCTGACAATATTCACTTGCCGATTTTGTAACAGCTAATTTCCCCCCTAAATGCTGTAACATTTGTCACATGTCCATCAGAAATATTTTTCGTTTACTAAAACACATCTGTTCCATTTTTTTCTTGGAGACCGGCTTTTGTCATTCTATTCCAGTAGAGTAGACTGGTTTTCGCTAGGCTGGCTCTGTGTCTGTTTTCCTGGGATATCTCCTTGAAGTCATCTGGGATCTCACATAACTGCTGTCCTGTGTCGGATCCCCTATGTCCTAGATTCTGTTTCCCTTTGTCTTGTTATAGGCCCTTGTTTTACTGGAACACATTTTTCTGGGAATAGGCAGAAGTTTTTAGAGATCTAGCTTCCCTGAAACTCCTGCTGTTTGATAAAGTATAGAATTCTAGGTTGAAACTAATTTTTGCAGCTCTACAGACATTTCTCTATTGTCTTCTCATTTTACAGTGTTGCTCATAAATCTGTTGACATTGTATGATACATTATACATTACCAATTTTAGTCGTTGTTCCCCCAATCCTTCTTTCTCTGAAGCCTTCTAGTACCTTCTTTATCCCTGAGACTCTGAAAATACATAATATTGTTTGATATGGACCTTTTCATTTTATTGGGGCCAGTAAATCTGCAGACCCTCTCTTTCTAGTGAATCTTTTTTTTTTTTTTTTTTTTTTTTTTTTTTTTTTTTTTGGTTATTCTGGTATTTCTGTTATTCAGATGTTGGACCTCTTGGACCAGTATTGCTACACAGATCTCTAATTTTTTTCCCTTCTATTTTCCATTTTGTCTTTTTGTCCTTCTTCCTGGGGACTTCCTTGACTTTATGCTGTAACCCTTCTCTGTCTATTGAATACTGAGTTTTATCTATCTTATTTTTAATTTAATATTCCCTTATAGTCATTATTTATAGCATCTAGTTCTTTCACCAGTGCAATTTCTCATCTTTCTAAGGGTTTTTA
The DNA here is from genome assembly GCA_002007465.1 of Ailurus styani. NCBI lineage: Eukaryota > Metazoa > Chordata > Mammalia > Carnivora > Ailuridae > Ailurus > Ailurus styani. The sequence goes on from LNAC01000199.1 coordinate 332,988, forward strand.
AGAATTTTTGAAGTTTTCATTTGCTTAATTTTATCATTCCCATCAATTCATTTTCCTGTTTTGATCTCTCCTACTTGTTGGAGGCCTCTCTCAAATGTGTAGTGGTCCCTGCCTGTAACCTCACTGGAAGTACTATGAGTGAGCAGGACTTGTTCACTGATGGGCCTCACTGTGGGCGTCTGGGGGCTGAGTCTCTGAATTCTGAGCTTGCCTTGGGTTCTGTGAGACAAACTGGCTTTCTTGTTCCTATCCCAGTCTCTGTGCTTTCTCTGTTCTGCCATGTCAGTTGCCACTCCTTTGTCTTAATTTTTTCACCTTTCAAAAGTTAAAAAGCACCTGCTGTTTATCCTGTGTTGTATATAACCTCTGAAAGGAGAGGGAGAGGAGGTAGATTTGTGATCAGTCCACCATGTTTTTAACTCAAATTTAGAATGTGTTTTGAAAGTATAAATTTAAGTTTAAAGGTTTAATTTAATATAATTAATAATATTAATTCAGACAGTATTTCTGATTATACCCATAATTAACATATTACACTTTTCTCCAAAGGCCTTGATTAAGAATTCAAACCATGCAACCTGTTATATTGTCCCATTAATGCACAATGTAGATGAAGCAGTTTTCATTAACGCATAGTGTTGGACATTTTTAAATTGTCTTGTGAAAAAGAACTCGTCCTGTGAAAATGGGAGACACAAAAGTGAACTTCAGCAGTAGGCACAATAGGCAGGTCAGTGGCTGGGGCCAGGATTTCAACAAGTACTTGGCCTTTGATGGTAAGGCTTGGATTGTGATTTCCTAGACTTCTAAGTATGATTATTTTCTGGTCTTTGCCACTGAATCCTAAGTCTGTGAAATAACCTTTGTTGTAAAGATTGTAAAAGTCCATCTGTTCAGTTAGTGCTCAATGAGTGAAGATAAACACTGCCTTTGTCCTGTCTATTCTAGTAACCAACTGAAATAATATCTGTGAACACTAAACTCCCAATACTGCTGTTTTTTGCTCTTTGATTTTTTTTTTTTTTTTTTTTTTAGTATTTGTTTTTTATGACCCTATGTTTGTTAGTGTTGTTTATTGAGGCTGTAAGCCAGTGATGGTAAGCCTATGATGGTTAACCATAAAAGATAATTGTCTTAAAATTTTGGCTAATTTTAAGCTAATAATAAATATAGCTAATATATCCAGGCATTGTTCAGAGGCTTAATTCTGCCACCCTCTAGTTGAATACTAGATATTACCGAATACTGAAAAGTAAGCCTGGGGGAAGTGTTCATTGTTTCTTTGGTTGGATCTAGCCAGTAGACTATAAGTTGCTGATTCACTAACCCCCCATATGGCTGTAAGACCACATCTAATTAAACTTTTTAAATGTTTCGCACTCACATTTTCAAAGACAAGCCAATATATATTCGTAATAGAAAAAAATTAATGGAGGAAGGTGGGAGCAAATATAACCCAAAGCTCTACCAACTAGTCTGTATTTTGGTGCATTTTCTTCCTATTCTTTTTCTTTTTTTTTTTTTTTAAAGATTTTATTTATTTATTTCACAGAGGGAGAGAGATCACAAGGAGGCAGAGAGGCAGGCAGAGAGAGGGGCGGGGGAAGCAGGCTCCTTGCTGAGCAGGGAGCCCGATGCGGGCCTCGATCCCAGGACCCTGAGATCATGACCTGAGCCGAAAGCAGAGGCTTTAACCCACTGAGCCACCCAGGCGCCCCTTCCTATTCTTTTTATGGCTCCCCGGTATAGGTTTTTGGTCAGAATTGACTTTTATTATGATGTAATACACACACCATAGTATACCCTACTAGTAGTGGCCTTAAAAGAGAACTTTCTTCCATTTAGAGTAAAAACATTTAAATGAATTAATTTTCATTTTTCATGCTTTATTTGTTGAGATTCTTAAAATACATATCAATTAACAGCTTTATAGAACCTAACAGTGTTAGATATAGTTGAACATTTCTTTTTTTTATTTTTAAGATTTATTCATTTATTTATTTGACAGAGAGAGAGATTACAAGTAGGCAGAGAGATAGGCAGAGAGAGAGGAGGAAGCACGCTCCCTGCCCAGCAGGGTGCCTGACGCGGGGCTCCATCCCAGGACCCTGAGATCATGACCTGAGCTGAAGGCAGAGGCTTTAACCCACTGAGCCACCCAGGTGCCCCTAGTTGAACATTTCTGACTTGAAGCAGAATTTAGTGATACTTTTCAAAAATAGAATGTCTAGAACTTTTTGTTAATAAGAGGTAAAAGATTTTGTAGGAAAACATCTGAAACAAGCAAAATGGTGTTTTTATATACCATGTGGATATTTCTGATCATTGGCTACTGGCAGTTTTTAAATGCTCTGTGTTTTAAAAAGTTATCAACTAGATTTTTTTTCCCCTGCCCCATATGTCATGTATTTGAGGAGGATGCTGACAGGAGAGAGTGACAGCATGGTGAATGCTATTTTATATTGATAGGAGGAAGGAAGGCTCATCTGAATTAGTAAAAAAAAAAGAAGAAGAAGAAGAAAGAAAGAAAGAAAAAAAAAAAACACAACAAACCAAGCATTAAAATTGTTGGCGTTCTTTGGTATTGAATGCTATTACTTTTAACTACTTAACAGTGACTGGGATTTGTTTATTGGTCTTACTTCAAGGAAGAGAATTGTTCTATCATAGTTTAGTATATTTCAGTATTTGTTGCTTTATACTTGGGCTCAGGCTCTTCACAGATAAATGGATACTTCTAAAGTGTTTTAAAGATGGTTTATCCTATGGAGGGTCTCCAGAAGTTCATTGTCACCTCTCTGACACTACTGCAGATAAATTCTCACTAATTTATAGTTAGATTTACCTTCCGGTTGTAACTGATTTTAAATAATTCGTCAAACACTTAATGAACTCTCCTACTAATTTGTCCCAGATTCTGTGTTCAATAGCTGGAGGTAGGAGGAGTAAGAGCCCTTCCTTCCCCAGAAGCTTACTTTCTTAGGAGGGGGACACCCTCAAGCAGTTGGTAGCATGTAACAAGTGGCAGATTAGATATGTGAGCACCCAGAAAAAGGAGAAGTTTTGTGGTGTGACTGCTGGCAAAGGTATCCTGGAGGTAGATGGGGTCAAGCCTTCTGGGATAAGGAGAAAGGAAAAGGCAGTGTAGGCATAGAAAACAGCATGAGGGAGGCAGGAAATTGTTGCGATGGATGTCAAGTAACTTACAGAATAGAATTAATAAAATTTTTAAATGAATGGAAAGTTCTCTGAGGTTCTCACTTGAGTAATATGATGGCAGTCTTATTTAAACATGAAGTTAAAGTGAAGTTCTCATAAGCTGTTCTATTTGGTTTTGTGAGAGAATATTAAAGCAGTCCTCTCCTGCCCTCCAGATAAGGAAACTGAGGCCCAGAGAGACCTACCGCTCCCTTAGCTTATTAGTGATAGAGCAACCCTTGCACAGACAGCCTCTGACTCAAGAACATTGGTTTCATCACACTGTCTCCTGAACTGATACATTTATTATTGGCTTTCATTTTCTGCAATAAAATGTTCTTGCATCAAAATTATATAAAGCATTACATTTCATTGTAGTAAATGAGTAGTAGAAATAGAAAGTCTCAGCTGCTTTTCATAGCTCAAGAAGAAAAAAACACTGAAATCTTATTCTGAGCTTCTTACATTATTATAAAGGGAATTTATAACAGGTGCTTGCCAGGTTTGGTAATAGGTAATTTATCAAGGGCTGTAGTTTATAACCCATTCCTTAAATCTCATCTGGGAAGTTAGAGCATCCACTGGGTTTCCCATAGAGCTGCACATGATAGCACACTCAAGCCGTTCATGAAGTATAAGAAAAATCTTAATGCTTTATCGTTTGACATTTTAACCGAGGAAAAAAACACACTTTTCTAGGTTTAACTTACTGTGACATTTTCTCTATTTCCCTTCCCCTTCAGGTATCTCCAGGGCAGCTTACTAAAAAGTATAGCTCATGCTCAACAATATTTCTAGATGACAGCACAGTCAGCAAACCTAATCTTAGAACCACAATAAAATGGTGAGTACAACTAGGTTGCCAAGGGCTGAGTGACAGACCCCCCCCCCATGCTAAAAGCATCCTAGCCATACTTGGTCTGATTTCAGTCATTTGATTGTCCTTTTTCCGTGATCAGGTGAAGAAACTGGTGTCTATTCAATATTGCTTTCCCGGACCTCAGTCTGAATATCAGTTTCCATTTTAATCCTAGAGTGAGTGCATGGTAGAAGAGAAAGCCAGTTAGCAAATTAAAAAATCCCAGGAAAAAGTATACCTCTTACTTAATACATTTCCATTGCTAAGACATTGTTAAACATAATGAGGCAAGGGAGAGGTGCTTTTTATTGGATGTTTCTAGAAGAAAGTATTTCTTTATGAGTTATAGGCCTAAAACAATGTGTACTACTTTGGAAGCTACTCTTGAAAGAAGGAACAGTTTGTCCCCTACTGGCACCAGAGTGTATCTGCATTTAAATTTAATTGGATTTTTGTCAGATTTTCCCCATCATGCATTTCCCCCCCCCCCCTGCATTATTGCTGTATGAAAATTAACTTCCCCGTCCTATCTCCCAAAGAGGGGGAAAATATACCAAATCAATCTTAAGGAGCAAATTCGCAAGCTTCATTTCTTTATGGATAGAATTTTGCTCAACTGCCAATTATAAGTTAATAGATATACTTAATTTTAACTTTATATATGTGTATCGATATAGAAATATATCTTTAGGACACTGTATCAGTCCATATATAAGAAAACCACAGCAGAGAACAATGAAAGAGATGGTTTTGGAAACATAGCTGTAGTCAGGTTTATACTTCAGCAGACATGAACAGTGTTATAATGATGGAAACTATTCCTTAATTTCCGGGAGCACCTTGTAATTCCAGTTAGAGTTACACTTTTAGAGTACCCTAAGATGAACCTTTCAAGCTTCTTTAAGGGAGGAAAAAAGCCCAAAACTGGATATGCAGAGCTTCCTGACTTCATCAAGATTGGCCAAAGAACATTATTAACGTCTCTTTGGGACATGAGTGTTGATTTTCCAGAACACAGTTTAGAACACTTCAGAATATTAATATTCTCCTCTTTAATTTTATTTTTCAGTCTTTTGTTTTTCTTCCCCTAAATTTTTATTTTATTTTTTAAGATTTTTATTATATTAGTCACCATACAGCACATCATTAGTTTTTGATGCAGTGTTTGAAGAGTCATTGTATATAACACCCAGTGCTCCATGCAATACATGCCCTCCTTAATACCCACCACCAGATTCACCCATCCCCCAACCCCCTACCCTCTAAAACCCTCAGTTTGTTTCTCAGAGTCCACAGTCTCTCATGGTTCATTCCCCCCCACCCCAGACCCCACCCCTACCCCTCCCTTCCCCTTCCCAACGTCCTCCATGCCATTCCCCACGCTCCACAAGTGAAACCACAGGATAATTGACCCTCCCTGCTCGACCCACCCCACCCAGCACAATATCCTCCAGTCCCATCCATGTCGATGCAGAAGCCGGGCACTCAGTCCCTTCTGATGACTGGGTATTACTCTTCTTCTAAAATTGAAGAGGATCGAATACTTCCTAACTTACTCAGTGAGGCCGGCATCACCCCGATACCAAAGCTAGACAAAGGCATTACAAAAAAAGAAACTACCAAGCAATATATCTTATTTATTTTTCAGTCTTAAAAACAATTGGCTTATAAACTTAATTTTGTCTCCTGTGTACTAGCTTTGTCAGCCAATTATCAGTGACTTCTACTTTAATTAAAAACAGCAGGTTTTCAGTCATTATAATGTAACTTTCCTCTCTGTAACAGTAGTGGAGATCAAATTGTGTTTCAGCAAAAACTGAGCCCCAAAAGTCTAAAGTCCTGAGCTTTGGCACCTAACAAGTAATCACTGAATGTTTTTATTCGGCCAAGGCACTAAATCCATGTGTAAAAAAACTCTACTTTGGCTAGAGTCCCCAGCTTTTGAACTCAGAAAATTCTAATGTTTTAGTATATAATGCAAAAGTGGTTTTAAAGATTAACCTTGCTCAGACAAGTAGGTTTCATGTTTGCTTTTCCCAACTTGGTCTAATTTGTGGAAGCACAGTAGATTTAATTTGCTTTCATTAAGTTTTAAAAGTAATAATTCAGTGCATGTATTGATGAAATAAGAGTTTACTGAGAAAATTAATAGGGCACACTGGCTTTTAGGAATGATTTTGAAAAATGTTTACATTGGGGTAGTGCATTGTTCTCAGTGGGGGGGGCCTTATTAGAATCACTTGTACAACTTTTTTTCAAAAATCTGTTTCAAAATACATGCATTCCCCCCCACACACACACACACTCACAAGCCTTTTGATAGGCTGAGGAAGGATACGAGGCATAATTGTATGGATGAAAGCATCCTGAATGATTCATTCATTCCCAGATTTCGTTGCACATTGCAGTCACCTCGGGAACTTTAAAAGCCCTTCTGATGCCCAAGTTATACCCAGTGTCAGTTAAATTAGGCCGTTTGGAGGTGAAAGCCAAGCAGTTTTTAAAAGCTCCTCAGGCGATCCCAGTGTGCAGCCAAGCTTGGAGAGAACCACTGCCTGGTTAGAGCATAGGAGAATGAGAACCGCTTCTGACCATCTGTGGGACCTTGGGCAAGTCAGTTTTAAGCCTTGGTTCCTTATGTGTAAGGTGGGTTGTTTAAATACATGCTATCTAAGGTTTTGTGGTCCTTTTCAGCATAGAACTTTAAATTCTGTGATTTTAAAATCAAATTGAAGATGAAACTGTTTGAAGCACTATAGAAGTATCCATCTTTGCTGCTAATCGTGTTATAGGCCTTTTTACAAGTGCTCATATTCTATAGACCTAGTTCTAAAATTCAGATTTGCCTTCCCTCAATTGTTTTGAGCTTCATTTTAGACATTTTGAGGGCAAAGGGAAGCATATAACTTAACTAGGATAACCCCTTTGTTGCCTAGTACAAAACATCTGTGAATAACTTAGGAATATAGTAACTTAAAGAGTGTCTGAGGACTTGTATCTATGTGTTCATTAATATTAAACTAATTTGGAAATACCTGTCATTAAATATTATACAATGTAGTACTATGCTGCATTGTTAGCACTGCTTATTTTGGAGTAGCTAGACCTATCATTGATTTTGTCGGTACTTATATTTGCTATTGAATTTTCTAATTATGATTTTAAATTATTTTATTTGGTATGGAACACTTTAATTACCTACTTTTAGGGAAATAATGGAAAGTGGGTGGGTTTGGTGGATAGTAAACTAAATCAAAATGTTAGGGTCTAAATTTTGTTTTTAATACAAAAATTGCCATATGGCTTGAATTTAAGCATGTGTATAAACAGATAAAACTTGTTTAGGAAGTGGAAAGATTCTGTGGGTAGAGGGACAAATGACAGGGAAAATGTGTAATAATTTATATATAATAATTATGGACCCAAACAGGTCTTCTAACAGTTGGTCCTCCTTTTTGCCAAAAGCCAAAGGAAAAAAAGAGGGAGAATGCCCATATGAACTGTTCTGAATTAGAGGATTTCAGGGCCCATGGGCCCCTGGAAGGATCCTGTTTCCCTCCCAACCCCTTTTAAAAAAAATGTCTTCATGCCTAACATGATAAAATCAATTGTTACAATTTTCTTTTTCCTTCCACAGTGTGACCTTAGCAATATATTACCACATAAAGAACAGGTGAGCTCTTTTAAAAACTGTCTTGTTATTCCAGCTCCTTAATTTGCAAGATACCAAGTTTAGTGTTAGGTAACAAGTATGAGTATTATTAGAATAAACTTGTAGAGTGCTTTTATTACACTATTGAAGACCCAAAGAGTATTTGTTCATGTGGGTTATATTGATATTTACTGTATTAGAAATTAAATTTGAGAATTTAAAAATTAAATACAGTGTATGTCAAAACAGGGTTTTTATGGCACTATTGAAATTTTGAGCTAGATAATCTTTGTTGTGGAGGGTTGTCTTGTGCATGATAGGATGTTTAGCAGTCCCCTTGGCCTCTACTCACCAGATGCCAGTAGCATGTCTCCCTCCCTCCACATGGTGTCCCCAGATATGGCCAGATGTCCCCTGGGGAACACAGTCACCCCGGATTGGGAACCCCAGTGTTAACATAAATCTTTTTTTTTTTATTAAAAAGTGACTTTTCCATAACAAAACGTTGAGTGAAAAGTATGTTATTGATAAACAGTTTTACAAATCTCTTTACTATCTGGCTTAAGAGAAGACAGCTCATTCTTAAATCCTGTCTTCAGTGATTTGTTCTGAAGAAACAATACAAAGACCCAGCCTCTTTCAGATACATAGTTGGAAAAAGGTGTACTTTTAAAGCCTTCAGATATTGTGGATATGCTATGATACTTTACTAAAAGTCCACAAGTGTTAGTTTCTTAGATTAAAATGGAATTTATATACATATGTGTGTGTGTGTGTGTGTGTGTGTGTGTGTAAAATGGAATTTTAAATCGTATCAGTGAACTTGTACTCTGTTAATCCCATTGATCTGTCTTGCACACTGAATGGATCTTTTACCTGTATGTGATTTTAGAATGTTATGCATTGGTCAGTTGGAAAGTACAAGTTCACGTTTCTTTATACAGTGTCAAAAACTCAATTCTGTTAGTATCACCACCTGTCTTATCAGAAAAGCCTTTAAATATTAAGAAGCTATCAAACTTACAGTAGATGAAGCTCACAGTAAAAGGTACAAGTTTTCCAAAATCCTGATTTTTTTCTTTTAGCTTGATAGCCTGGATTTTATCACTGGCAACAAATACTTTATTTTTCTTGAAGTTTCAAGCTCATTTGTTCTTTTTTTTTTTTTAAGATTTTATTTATTTGAGAGAGGGAGTGAGCGGGAGCACAGGAACAGGCGCAGAAGGAGAGGGAGAAGCAACTCCTCTGCTGAGCAAGGAGCCTGATGCAGGACTCGATCCCAGGACCCCAAGATCATGACTTGAGCCGCAGGCAGACACTTAACTGACTGAGCCACTCAGGCGCCCCACTTTGTTCCTTTTTTCTTTTTTAATTTTTAGATTTAATTTTTAGTAAACTCTGTACCCAACATGGGGCTTGAACTCACGGCCTTGAGATCAAGAGTCCCATGCTCTACTGACTGGTCAGCCAGCCGCCCCTCACTTTGTTCATTTTTAAGAGAATGACTGTCACTTGTACCTTAAAATGAGGTGCCTGAGTGGCTCAGTCATTAAGCGGCTGCCTTCAGCTCAGGTCATGATTTCAGGGTCCTGGGAGCCCCGCATTGGGCTCCCTGCTTAGCAGGAAGCCTGCTTCTGCCTCCCCCACTCCTCCTGCTTGTGTTCCCTCTCTCGCTGTCTCTCTCTCTCTATCAAATAAATAAAATCTTCTTTTTTTTTTTAAAGATTTTATTTATTTGACAGAGAGAGAGAGAGAGAGAGAGAGAATATAAGCAGGGTCAGTGGGAGAGAGAGAATCAGGCTTCCTGCTAAGCAGGGAGCCTAATGCGGGGCTCAACCCAGGACCCTAGGACCATGACCTGAGCCGAAGGCAGATGCTTAACGACTGAGCCACCCAGATGCCCCATCTGTCAAATAAATAAAATCTTAAAAAAAAGAAAAAGGTGCTCTGTGAAAAAAGTGGCTTGTTCAGCTCACAACTAAGTCACAAGTTTTCCTTAACTGTCTTTCAGCATATAGAAGTGTTTCACAAATATTTTCTACTTATTAAGAATATCAGAAGGATCGAGGTTTAATAACACTGTTAAATCTTACTGCTTTATCAAGAATGTTCTTATTATGTAGAACAGAATTTTCTCAATTGCAAGTGGCAGGGAAGCCTGGAATGACTAGGTATGGCTGGGTACCACTACCTTGGTACATGCACAAAAACAAGCATTTTTACTTCCTTTTGTATTTTATACGGTCACTGCAAATGTCAAAGGTGTATGAGCAAGTACTGTCTTTGGTATTCCTATAAAAACAGTTTTGACTTCATGCGCCTCCGAAAGGGGTGAGCCCCAGGGGCCTACAGACCATACACCTGGAGAATCCCTGTCTAAATGGGCATAGCATATTACTGTGGTGACCTTTTATATGAAAAGACTGGTCTCTTTTAAAATTAAAAAAATTACACTTTTAACTCAAACTATTTAAGAGAGACTAGAAGAAGTACATGATAATATATAATGTAGAGAGCTACACAGAGAGAAAAAAAATGAAAAAAACATGGATTTCATATTCACATTTATTAAATTCTAAAGACTTTTTGCCCACAACTGCTGCTTTATAAAATGTTCTTATGTATTCCAGTGTGGGATTAAAGGAGTGATACTATATTTGGTTTACTAGCATTGCTTGCGAGGCAAAGTCAGTGTTCTGAAAGGCAGCTCTGGCTTGGCTGGTCGTGGTAGAAGAGATTTTACAGAGGTCAGGAAACCCTATGAAGGCCAAGAATGCAAAAGAATTTGTAAAACTGTTCGCTTTTGTTAAGGTTAAGCTTCTTCCACTCCTGTCTTTACTCCCAGCAGGTACTTTACGGAGATATTAATTCCTGAATTAATATTTAAAATGCACATTCTTATTTTATAGAGATGCAAATAGATCCTTGGATATTTTTGATGAGAGATCACATCCACTCACAGTAAGTGTCAGTTTTATTGAAGTTGTATTTTTCTCTCATGCAGTTGCATTTATTTCATGCTCATTTGATTTGAAATTAATTACCAGGAGAAAATTACTCCCTCCAGCTTGAAATCAAAATCAACTTAAGTCTTCTTCCCTACACCATGTTGTGTCTAATCATTTTACCAAAGGAATGATGTATAAGGGACATAGGAGAGCAAGAACTGAGCTGTAGCTTTGTAGAATTAGCATAAGTATTATATAAGTATTTGTAAATAAACCTAAAAAATAATGTTATGATCTCTCTGAAGAAAATTAGAAAATGATTTAAATTTTAAATCCTTTAAAATAAAAATTTTATTTATTTTTTAAGATTGTATTTATTTGACACAGAGAGAGAGAGAGCACAGCAGGGGGAACTGCAGGCAGAGGGAAAAGCAGGCTCCTCGCTGAGCAGGTAGCTGGATGTGGGACTTGATCCCAGGACCCTGGGATCATGACCTGAGTCAAAGGCAGACACCCAACCAACTGAGCCACCCACACATCCCTAAAATAACAATTTTAACTTCCTCAGTTAATGACAGTTCACTCCCTCAGGTGCTCTCACCATGTGTGGCTGGTGGCTGTTGCATAGGTCACACTTAGAGTCTTATGGTTACAGGAAACAAACTGTTTCTCTTTCATTTTTTTTTAAGATTTATTTATTTGAGAGAGTGTGCACATGTGTCCACATGCAGCTAGGCACGCAGGGGGAGGGGGGAGAGAGAATCTCCAGCAAACTCCCTGCTGGGCGTGGAGCCGCACCAAGGGCTCAGTCTCATCACCCTGAGATCATGACCTGAACTGAAACCAAGAGTTGGATGCTTAACTGACTGAGCCACTTGGGCAGCCCAAAATTGTATTTTCAAAGTTGATTGCAGAGAAATATAACATGGTGGTCAACCAGACTGTTCAGCCTAAAAATAGTTTACATTAGATAGAAAGGAATATATATAAATTTTCTGAGGTCATGCCTATATTTTTCTTTAACAAATGGTGGGTGAGTATTGAGTCACTATAGTATTTTAAGATCCCATTGTTTATATTTAAAACACTAAAAGACGTGTCACCCAATCAAAATCATTTTGGGCACATGGGCCCAAATGTAAAGACTGCTATATTATGGGCACTTAAGTATTTTTCTTCAGTGGATATTTAAACTGCATTTGTTTTCTCCTTTCAGCGAGAAAAGGTTCCAGAGGAATACTTTAAGCATGATCCTGAACACAAATTTATTTACAGATTTGTTCGTACTCTTTTCAGTGCTGCACAGCTAACAGCCGAATGTGCAATAGTAACTTTGGTAAGATATTTCTTCTTTCTTACAGCCTCTTTCTCTAATTTCAGTCTTATGCACAGGGTATGGTCCTGCTTTTCACATAAAAGTAGGTTCCTGAAATGATCATCAGACGTTTATTAAGAGGAACCTATTGAAAGTGAAAAATATACACATTCGAACTTAATATAATCATTATTTTTCAAAACGTTGCTGTCGCTTTTCTCATCACAACAGAATTGCCATTAAAGGCAGCATGAGAGATTTCTGGTTCCTCCTTCCATACCTCCGCGCACAGATGTATACGCAGTGCACACATGTACAAGCTCAGAAGGTGTGCCGGGGGGGCTGGGTAACACAGGGCAGTAACAAAATTTGTCTGGTCCGCAGGCAGAGACTCATTTGGTGTAGATCTAAGCTGAGTCCCAGATTATTTCGGTATTCCCCACACAATTCTCATGTGTGTCTTGATTGAGAACTGTTGCCTTAAATTCTCTGTTCCTTGGGTGATGGGTGTTCATCCATCCCATGAGTCCTCTTGGCCTGCCTGTGAAGGTACCCAGGATTATAGCGCCGGAAGTACTTGTAAGGACCTTTGTGTTACCCATACAGAATTCCTGTGGGAAGATTTTATCATTTGAAAAATTATTCTATTTAAGTGAGAGCTGGGGTTATTTTTACTCCTCTGTACAGCAGACCTATAGGGGAAAGTTAACTGCATGGTCTGGAGGGAAAGAATACTTAGGTCAGTGCCATATTCCTTTACTATCCAGTTAGAATATAGGAGAGGAGGCTTGTGTTTCTGAGTAGAGACCCCAGTGCTTATTCCATGCTGGAGAGAGGCAGAGTGGTCCTCCCACAGGGAGAGCAAGGCGATGCCGGAAGAAGAGCATCTGGGTTGGAGAAGGAGAGTTCTTTGTAGACAGGCTAAGGGTGATATACCCATGAGGCAGCAGAGTGACACTGTCTAGTCATCACTTGAATATATGAAACTGAGCATGAATCCGAACTAGGCGTAGGGAATTAAGAGTAGTACCTGTTCAGATGCAGAGAAAAGCAGAGAATAAAAAGTAGATAGAAGCTAGACCTGTAAGGACTAACAGCATTTAAGGGACACATCCTCAGAGGAGTGGCTAGAGTGGGTAGGACCCGGGAGGGAATAATAAAAGAGATGCCAAGATATGAGAGGTTCAAGGAGAGTGGAGTCAAAAGGCCAAATGCTGCCAAGCAGTTATCCGTTGCATACCCACTGAATACCAAGTCTGTGTCACTAAGTGTTGGGGACAGAGGAGAAAACAGGTGGAATAAAGTTCTTGCCTTTATATAGCTTATATTCCAGCGAGGAAGAAATTGTTTTGTTTTTTCAAGAGTGTTACCTAAATATTTCGGGTAGTGGTAAATACCAAGACGAGGAAGCAGCGTGAAGGGGTAAAGTGACCAGAGGGGCTCACCATTTTAGATAGCACGATCAGGACGAGCCTCTTTAAAGAGGTAGCACCTGAACCATGACCTGAGGAAGGTCATGGCCTGAGGAAGATGATGAACTCTGTCTCATTACAGGCAGAGGGGACAAATGCAAGACTCTTGAGATGGGAGTACATTTTGTGTATTCAAGGAACAGTGAGGTGGCCAGTGGTCAGAGGAAGAATGAGGGGAACAACATGTGAGATGAGGTCACAGAAAGGCAGTGTCGTATCTTCCGGGGCCTAGAAGAAGGGAAACTGTTACGGTTTGATGGGAAAACTCTGGTAGATCTTGAGCAGGAGTATGAAGTGCTCTTCACTGAAGGGCTGTCCTGGCTGCTCTGGGGACAACAGACTGTAGTGGGAGTCAGAGTGGAGGCAGAGAGGTAAGGAGGCAGTGACGGTGATACAGCCGAGAAGTGACAGTAATCAGTCAAATCACCAGTGAAGGTAGAGGTAACAAAAATTGCCAGTGAACTGGAACAGGATTAAGTCAAATGAAGCCAGTGGTATTGCCCTTTCGGTTACTAGGGAAGGCCTGGGGAGTGCAGAGTTGGGCTTAAAGCACAGATGGTGGCAGGGGGCGGACTATCACGGGTAAGAAAGCTGATGGGAGATGAGAAGCCAGCATGAGCCATTTTTCTGTGAGCAAAATGAGAGGAAGTGGGCTGGGGCTGGAGCTGGGGGGAGGAGGGAAGAATGGAGGCAGTGGGCAATGTAAATCCATTCATATTGGGGAAAATCTCTGGCAGACAGGGAAAAAATTCTTCAAAAAGAGATGACTGTGTGAACAGTTCTGCACAACTGGGATGGGACCACCGAAAGAGTCACTTCAGTGAGAAAAAGAAAATCTCATTCCCACAGACACAGGAGAGCCAGTGGTATCAGTGAGGCTGGGTAGATTCCAAGTTTCCCAGGAAAGAGGATAGATAGGAAGTTGAGAGATTGCCAGTGTTGTATAAGTGCCTCTAATTATTCCCATAAAGTAGAGTTGAACCTTGTTTGGAGCAATGGGAACAGAATTTCACTGAAACATTTAATGTTCAAGACCATTTGTTTTTGAAAACACAGTTGAGTTTGGAAAATATTGGCAAATCTGAGCTGGCAGTCGGACAATCTTCAGACAATAAACACACTCTAAAATTGGACTTTTCTCCTTGTCAAATGGCATACTCTTCTGCAGAGAACTCTTTGAAGTAACAACAAATCATTGCTTACCTCTGTAATCTTTACTCAGCTGTTAACTCTGCCCAGGGCTCCGTGGAGCAGGCATTTGATACATGTTAAGAGAGATCCTGGAGGTTTCGAGGAGTCCCCGGGGTGGAGAACCTGGCAGCTCTGTTAGTTAGCACTTTATTTTTTATTTATTTATTTTTTAAAGATTTTATTTATTTATTTATTTGACACAGAGAGAGAGATTACAAGTAGGCAGAGAGGCAGGCAGAGAGACAGGGAGAGGAGGAAGCAGGCTCCCTGCTGAGCAGAGAGCCGGATGCGGGCCTCGATCCCAGGACGCTGAGATCATGACCTGAGCTGAAAGCAGAGGCTTTAACCCACTGAGCCACCCAGGCGCCCTAGTTAGCACTTTAAAACCAACAGAATTGACTAAGCTGCAGGTAACAAATGAATTATCGTGAAATAATAATGGAGATGTGAAAATGAGGGGATAGGAGAAGGACTATCCTTTGTATGTATGTATGATCCTTTAAAAGACACTTAACTATTGGGGGGGCAGCGGGGGGGGGGACTACTTGACAGCAAACCTGTTTGTACTTGCTGTCCTGCTGTGCCACACAGCAGCCACTGGGGGGCTCTCTTGACCATCCGTTTCGTCCTCAGGCTTGTGCCACAAAAGGACTACTTTGGAAAGGGAAAGGCAAAAGTGTGCTCTGTATTAACCAGCGTTTTACATATTCAAGTATTATGTAAAATGACCATGTAAACGACCAGCCAGCCAGCTGTGGTACCTTGCACAGGGTAGGCACTCAAGGGTTTATTGAATGACTTGCATCTGTAATCAACTGTGTTGAATCTGTTCCCTTTATGAATGGGAAGGTTAATAACCCAATGCCTGTCTTCAAGATGCCCTTTGCTGAGATGTCCATTCATTCCTGTGTCGAAGGCTGGAAATTCACATGGGCAGAGTAGGCAACAGAAGTATCTGACCTACAACTGTGACCTGGCCTCTGGCTTTGGCTGGCGGGGCCGAGTCTTTGTAGACCTTTGTAGGAATAAAAGGCATGTCAAAAACAGATGAAATCTGTCATTCCTAACAGTTCTTATCACAGCACTTTAAACTGAACTAAAATCAAAGACCAGTGCTCTACTTTTGCAGGTTTACTTAGAAAGGCTTTTAACTTATGCTGAGATCGACATTTGTCCCACTAACTGGAAAAGAATTGTTTTGGGAGCCATCCTTCTTGCCTCCAAGGTTTGGGACGATCAGGCTGTATGGAATGTGGACTACTGCCAGATCCTCAAGGACATTACAGTTGAGGACATGTGAGTTTTTAAGGTTTTTGGTGAACTTTCTAACCATTTTCCAGTGCCTCCTTTGCTCCGGTAAAGTGTACATTTTAAGAAATATTTTTAAAGGTTACATTGTACAAAGAACTGAAATAGGCATAAAATTATAGACTTCCTATCTGGCTATGGTATAAAAATTCTTATTTCCCATCATTAATTGGTAGGTCTTGATGTATTATTGTTCTAATAATCTACTTGGTAAATTAAAGTCTGTATTTCTGCTGGCTTTTGGCATACATTTTACAGGTTTATGCTCAACACAGTATTATAAATATCTTCATGACTTTCTGAAGTTTCTACAGTTCGAGCCCATTTTTAAAGAGGCCTGTGTCTGACCTTTGAAATAAATGTTTGGCCACTGTTAAGGCCTTCGGTCCTGTAGACCATCGAGAGGTTCTACCTTCAATCTGAGTCAGCTTTTGCTGGTCTGTTCTCTCCTTTTTATCTGAAGTTCTGTTGTTACAGAACCCCTGGTACAAAAGTAGCCACGCATATGAAGGTTTCAGATCCCAGTGCTCCTGCCTCCTCCCCATACTAGGAGTATTGCACTTGTTTAAAACTAGGTCTGAGGAATTAGGAAGCTCCTGTTTCTCAGGCAGTCCCGAAAAGTATCACTGGGACATCACCCAGTGCCCGTCGTATTCGGGAGTCTCCTGGGGCACTCAGCAACCACACCAGTGCTTTGTGGGGCCTTCCATCAACCACGAGGGTGCTCCTCGCCGGTGGCATGCAGACAGAGGAGTGAAACACCAGACTTAACAAGGGCTTTCGATCTGGCCACCCTGGCTTCCGGGAAGGGCCCTGAGGGTGGTAGGCAGGATGAGCCAGCGAGGTATTTCCAGTAGATTCTCAGAGTGCCCATCTGAGTAAAAATGTCTTTGTGGGTGGCATTTGGGAAAATGTGGAAGAACACGTCTTGATTATACGGAACAGCGTAGGAAGATTAAGATCATGGCAGGCTGTGGCAAGTTTGTTTTTGTTACCTTTGCCCGTTACTCTAGATAAGATTGTCATTCAGAATTACCAAAGTGCGTATTTACAACCAAAGTGAGGATACTTATGACTGGGAGAAGAGACCAGTGATTTTTGGTGGCTGTTCAAATGGCTTTTGATAATAGGGGAAACTAAGTGGCCATGGAGATGTTGCTTGCAGCCATGGTAGCAAATGGTGTAATGGCAAATAATGGATTTGAAATGAATAAAATTCTTTTGCAAGTAGCAGAAACTAAAGTGACTTTGATCACCACTGTCATCAGTCTGCAAACTCTGGTCCCTTGAAGGAAGAAAAATTTGTAATCATAAACACTACCCCTACCATGGTGGCAACCAAAATTTTCTCAAAACCTTCAACAAAGCTGTCTGGGACTCAGATTCTAATGAAAACCTTAGAACATGCTGGGATGTAAACCTCAGAACATGCTGGGAAGTGTGTGAGCTCGTGAGAATGAGTTTCCAGGAGCAGTGATGGCTGTGTCTAGCTACAGGAAGACCAGTTCCAAGCAATACTTTTTGTGTATAAACAGAGGAGCACCAGGAGCTATGTTGATGATAGGCTGTTTTGTTTATGATCTTTGGAAATTGGAAAGCATTACAACAAAGTGTTTAATACACATTTGTTTTGTCCCCCTGCTGTTGACTTCAATTTGTAATAGTCTCGTTTTGAGACTAAATTGAAAAATTGGTGTCTATCAGCTTTTTCTTCAGACTTCCCAACATCTATGCTTTAGAATATATTCCCCTTCAAAAGAATAAGTTAAACTGAGCAGCTGCTATTCAGAAGATTTGCTGTGCCTGTAAATGGTGTGCTATTCAACCATTTGGCTATTTAAAAAACAAAAAACCCAGAAGATGCATATTCTATAGGCATAATGCTTTTCTCCAGTGATTAAACCTTTATTAATAGACATGTTAATCCTATGAAGTACTGTATTTCCACACAATTAAAATGTATTAGCGGAGAAAATATAAAAGGGATAGTGAAGTGCATTTATTCCTGTAGTAAATTAAGTCCTGATTAGCTGATTATCAAAACATTATCTGATTTACATTTCTATAGACTTACAGCCATATGAACAGGAAATTAAATTTGGAAGTAGGTTCAATTGGGTTTAAAATGCAACAAATGAGAACCTCATCTCTGCTTATATTCTGAATGCTTTCCGTACCATACAGGAGAACATCAACATTTGTTGATCTATCCAACAGATAAAATCCTAAAACTTTAAAACCGAGAAACCAAATACGTTATAAAGTAAGCTGCTCATGTTTGTTCGGGTACTTAGCATTTTTATGGAATTCTCTGAAGGATGACTGTGAAAGCAGTCAATTTTATATTTATTAAACATTGGGCAAGTGAGCCTATATGGTCATGTGGAGCAAAAGACTGCTCCCAGCATTTTCCTTTCTGATTTTATTGAACTCGCCCCCTGCGGATGTGCTCGTTCTGTTCTGGCAAGGGGGTGGCGCCACATCTTGAGGTTGCATTCCCAACATGAGAGAAAGGCTGTTTGAGTCCAGTGCTCTACCAGAGGTCACATCATAGTGAGTTTAGTCGAGCCAAGACATCTCTTTGATCGTTCTGCCCACCAGAGTTTAAAAAAGTGCATCCTGTCCTATCATAGTGACAATTTCTTACTGTAGTAAAATGAAGGTGAACAGAGACTGGCATTTATGTATGCCCTTTGACATAGCCCCATGCACTGGGGCAGGGGGAGGGGATTCCCTTTTCCATCCAATGTAGCTTATTTATTTATTTATTTGAGATGAATCCTTGTTGCTTCAAGAGTTTTTCCCCCTCAGAGATAATAGCAGTGGCTCTTGATGGATCCATTTGTTGCCGTGGTGATGTGCCCACTCCTTTTGTTGGCGCGTCTCTACTTCAATAAGCCCCTTCCTGTTATCGGGCCGGTGAAAATGTCTGCAAGTTCTTCAGAGCTAATAAACAGCATACATCATTCCTTTCATCTGATCACTATAGTGGGGCCTTGTGAGTGAGCGTGGAGCATGAATCGTACAGCTGCACTAATGGAACTCTGAAGAATGAGCCCCTGAGTCAGCAGCAGGAGCGCATAAGAGGGCCATAACCTCTTCCCCCTTGTCCCAAACTCAAAGTGCTGGGATGCAGAAAGGACCACAAATAGCTGCACCTTGTTTGAATGTTAGTGTACTAATCCTCTGGGTAGCCTCTGTTTGTTCCAAAACAGAATTTAGAGCCCTTCTAGTAGCTTAGAATGACACTTTTGAAGATAGCCCAGTTGACTAAAATTGTCTTGTGTTGGTTTTGTTGTCTCCTCCCCCAGGAATGAGATGGAAAGGCATTTTTTGGAACTACTTCAGTTTAATATTAATGTTCCCGCCAGTGTTTATGCCAAATACTACTTTGACCTTCGCTCCTTAGCAGATGACAACAACTTGTATTTTCTATTTGCTCCTCTTAGCAAGGAAAGAGCACAAAACCTAGAGGTAAGGCT
Source organism: Ailurus styani (assembly GCA_002007465.1). Classification (NCBI taxonomy): domain Eukaryota; kingdom Metazoa; phylum Chordata; class Mammalia; order Carnivora; family Ailuridae; genus Ailurus; species Ailurus styani. The sequence continues at coordinate 352,413 of LNAC01000199.1, forward strand.
GTGAAATCATTAGTAGGGGTTTTCTGTTGGCCACTAAAACCAGCATCTGTGGCATTAAGCAGTGATTAGCAAAATGGAAAGATTTAAATTAACACATCGAAGAGCTTATTAACCCTTTGGTGGCATATTTCCTGTGTCTTCCATGATTTATGTAAGGATCTCACATTATTTTTATTTTTTTATTTTTTTAAGATTTATTTATTTATTTCACAGAGGGAGAGAGATCACAAGGAGGCAGAGAGGCAGGCGGGGAGAGGGGGAAGCAGGCTCCCCACTGAGCAGGGAGCCCGATGCGGGCCTCGATCCCAGGACCCTGAGATCATGACCTGAGCCGAAAGCAGAGGCCTTAACCCACTGAGCCACCCAGGCGCCCTCACATTATTTTTTAAAAGTATGTAGATATCTCTTCTGTGACCATAATTCAGAATATTTTAAGTCAAATTTAACCCTTTTTTTTCAAATTTAACATGTTCTTAATGGTTTTCCATTTGAACTTCTACTCTTCCATATAATCATACATGAATAATTTCTTACGAGTGTATTAATCATACCTACGTATATAATAATTTCTTATGATTGTATCCCTAATCATATCTACATACTCACCATTCTTTTTTTTTTTAAGATTTTATTTATTTATTTTGTGTAGACTCACAGAGCAAGCATGAGCAGGGGGAGGGGCAGAGGGAGAGGAAGAAGCTGACTCCCCGCTGAGCAGGAAGTCTGACTAACAGGGGCTCTATCCCAGGACCCTGAGATCATGACCCAAGCCCCAAAGGCAGATGCTTAACTGACTGAGCCACCCAGACGCCTCTCTATTCACCATCCTTAACAGTTTTCTACTCAGTTTGCAAATTCATGCCAGTGTTTTCTACAGATACCACAGTTCAGTCCCATGAGTTTATTAGACAAAGCATCCATGGCTTACCTGAGACTTAGACTGTATCATGTGTTTCAAGTACTGCTGTAGAGAGCCCGTGGGTTTTTAATGAAAATGGTAATGTATATGAGACAAAGGAATTATGGTTTATGACTTTTAGTGAGTCTATAGCAAAACTATTCACAACTGAAATTTTGAGACACACTTAAAATGGATACTTTTTGTAGTACCTTGGTGTAGTTTACAGTGAAGTATTTTCTTTTTTTTTCTTTTTTTTTCTTTTTTTTAATTTTATTTTTATTATTTGCCCAAGGGGTACAGGTCTGTGAATCATCAGGCTTACATCTTTCACAGCATTCAGCAAAGCACAAACCCTCCCCAATGTCCCTAACCCATCCACCCTATCCCTACCCTCCCACCCCCCAGTAACCCTCAGCAGTGAAGTATTTTCTACCATGGTTAATGAGCAAGTGAACTAGCACTTTTTGGTGCTTCGGTCATTAGACCTCTGACCTTCCAATAAAGTCTAGACATGCCTGCTCTGTTAGAATCTGCTTAGAGGATATGATAACCAATGAAGACTAGAAGTTGAATGGCTGAGTAAACGCTGATTTTTGCCCAGGTTGATGTTCATTATGTTGAAGGAACAGGTGATACTGCTGTTAGTAGCCTGTCAAAATACCTTTGACATCTTTGGAACCCAGTTTGTAAATAAGCAAATTCTTCTTTGCCCTGTGATCTAATCATAGTCTTTTAAGGCTATTACCTTCGTGAACTGGCAGGACGCAGCATCCCCAGAATCTAGGAAGTAGACCTCCATGAGCGAAAGTAGCAGTAGCTGTAAACTATCTAAGGGAGTATGGTTGTGTGGCTTATCAGTGAGGCTTTTTGTTTTTGTTTTTTTGTTTTAAGGGTGGAACCCTTTTTTTAAATTGTTGTTATGTTCTCTTTGGTTGACTTTCCCAGGCCATTTCCAGATTGTGTGAAGACAAATACAAAGACTTGTGTAGAGCTGCTATGAGAAGGTCTTTCAGCGCTGATAACTTCATCGGTATTCAGCGCTCTAGTGCCATCCTCTCTTAAGGGGGAAGGGAGGGGTTGTAACATCATGAACCCCTCAATCTACAAGGACTGGAGAAATACCATCTCTCCTGCTCAAAAACCAGCAAAGTTAATATTTTCATCTAAAGAAAGACTTCGAATTCAAGAGACTCCTGGACCGCAAGAATAATACTCATAGGAAAGAATGGGACTTTGTTAATGCAACACTCTTTTGTCCTTTTTAATGTAAACAGAGTTACAAAAACCACTCCAAAGCAAAAGCTCCAACCCACACACAGATATTTGCTTACGATGTAGGCTGATAGCTGTGAACTAAGTGAGGGGTTTTTTTTTAATAGTTTAAATTTTTAGACTTTAAAGACACTAACTATATAACTTTTATGTTTTTCCTTTCTTGCCCCCTCCCCCCCATATCACTGCATATTTCTTTAGAATCATCAATGCAGTATTACCAACCATGAAAACATGGGACTCCTAACAACTCATAAAGCCACTTAGGAACAGACTGTAGCATTGTGTTAGGTATTGAAGGGTTCTTCCTCCCTACTTTATCATTGAAGCTGCTAGTCATTATTGGCAATCAGTTTAAATCAAAAAGCTGCTGAATAACACTCACCACTCAAATTCTTTGCAAGCACTACTTATTAGCACATTAGTATGTTTAGGGTCATAAACAGAGAAAGTATGTTATTGATGATTATCTACTTCTTTTGGGTCCACACTGCATTTCTTGTGAATTGTAATGGTGCTTCTCGTTTTCTGATGATTTTCCTCTTTATTAAATACCTGTATTAAAAGATATTTTCATAATTCCAACCAACATGGTGGTCCAGTGGTAACAAGCAGGTAGTGAAAAGAAGGTGTCCTGAAAATCTTAGTGCAGCTTTAAGCTTTAACCTAGTGTGCTTGGGCTCTCCTGGGCACTGCTGAAGGGTAAATGCTACAGACTTAGAAAACATCATTTGAAAGTTTAATTACATTTCTTGTAAACTTACCTAGTTTTATACATTTTAAATAGTAAGCTTTTCATTTTAATTTTTTTGTTTCAGCCCCTGTTGAAGATGGCACACATTGGCTGAAACAAAAAAATTAAAATGAAAAGCTTAGTACTTAAAATTTACAAAACTGGGTAAGTTTACAAGAAAACACTTAACTTTCAAATGGTGTTTTATCAGTTTGTAGCATTTATCCTTCCACAGGTATCAAAGCTTAAAACTGCACTGACTGGAGGGATGCCTTTTATCTTCATAGATGTGCCCTCCCCTTTTTAAAATCGTTCTTTGTAGGGCTATACTACTTACCTGCTTTGGTCACCTGAATTTCTTTTTCCTACATTTGTAAAGAGTATGAAGAGCAGTGGTAATTCACATGTAACAGACCAAAAGGAACTGGACTCTAATAGTAGTGATCTGAAAGTAGGTAATCTGGAACAGCTCTTCTAGCCTACCTGTTAACCTGGCTGGAGGGGGTCTCATTTCGAGTCCTGCTGTTTAAGAGGCACCCTCACCTCAGGCTTTAAAGGGCAGGGAGTTAAGTGATCAATCTTCTAGGAGATTGGTAATGAAGTCACTTAAACTTGAAATGTTAAAAAAAAGATAAGTGTTCTTAACCATGTGAAATCTTTCTCCTACCTTCTCAAATGTAATCCTAGGAATTTTGCCTGTAAACCTAGCATTTCTGGGCCAGGAATACTTTCTCTCAGTATAGCAAGGCTTCATTATTATATTGAGTGCTGCAGGTTCCATCATTTTTAAAGGACAGACACACCAATGATAAATAACAGTATATAAAATATTACAATCTACCACCTCAAAAAACATTGTTTATGGAGTTTGGAGCTTGGAGAGTCAAGTATTGATTGCAGTTTTATTTTGAAAAGAATGCTACAGGGCGCCTGGGTGGCTCAGTGGGTTAAAGCCTCTGCTTTCTGCTCAGGTCATGATCTCAGGGTCCTGGGATCGAGGCCCGCATCGGGCTCCCTGCTCGGCGGGGAGCCTGCTTCCCCCCCCCTCTCTCTGCCTGCCTCTCTGCCTCCTTGTGATCTCTCCCTCTGTGAAATAATAAAATCTTTTAAAAAAAAAAAAAAGAATGCTACAACTTATGTGGTTTTTCTTCCTCATGTTTATATTAAAAGCTAATAAACTCTATTTTAATTAAAATATGGCCAGTGTGTTTGTAACCTTCCTCTCAGTTTACATAGCATTACATCTTTGCCTAACTTCAATACTTTGAGTCAGCTCTGATGGTGAGTAGGGTCTTAAGAATTTTCAAACTGACCATGATTTGGTTTGACCCTTGCCTGTAGTTACAGTGTTGTCATGTATTTCTTTGGCATCTGCTCTTTTCAACCTGAAGATCATTTAGTACACTTAAAACCACTGGCCACAGTACTCAGAGGCATTGCACATGAGATGGCATCTTTGAACAGCTCATTATTGTGCCAAGAGGGGAAAAAAGCACACTGGAAGATTAAATTAGGTAGAACATACCAGAGAGAAAGGAATTACAGGAATAGTGCAGAAATAATGTGAGTTATATGAGGATTTTAAGCAGTTAAAACCTAGGAAAGAAAATGGACAAACTAGATTTGTGGTTGCTGTAAAGCGGAACAACACACGTATTTTGACTTTAAAATACTTTCAAACTTACACTTCAGTGAGAAATACACCAAATCTTCATAAGGTTCAAGACCCTAGCCACTCAGATTGAGCAGCACTCTGTATAAACCCTGGGAGTCTTGCTGTATTTTCACCCACCGTAATTCATTACCCAAGGTCAAATCTTCAGCTGATCACTTTGTTCTTGATAAACTGCTGATGAGGTTAAATGATCTGATTTCATTTAGAAGGGCAACTGATCACAAATCACCGTAAGACTGTACCCTTCACTATGCCAACTACTAAGGAGAAGTGCTGGCTTGAGTGGTCAGAGGTTACATAAAGATCTGTGGTGGGGGGCTGGACAGGATTTGCTTCAAGAAGGAGTTGCCACGGGGCACCTGGGTGGCTCAATGGGTTAAAGCCTCTGCCTTCAGCTCAGGTCATGGTCTCAGGGTCCCGGAATCGAGCCCCGAGCCCCACTTGCGCTCCCTGCTCAGCAGGGAGCCTGCTTCCTCCTCTCTCTGCCTGCCTCTCTGCCTACTTACGATCGCTCTCTTTCCCTCTGTGTCAAATTAAAAATAAAAATTAAAATTAAAAAAGGAGTTGCCAGGATAGGTAGAACCACAAATTGTTCTTTCCCTTTTGGCTTTAATTCTAGAAGGCAGTACAACCATCTTGGTAAATGGGAAAATGAGTCAACTTAGGGTAGAAGTGATAAACTTCCCTGAAAGCTCATAGGTTCTCTGACAGATACAGGGTCACTAGTAGACAGAAACCGGTCACTAGTAGGGTAGTAACTATGGCAGTTTTCTCAGGGCTTTATACCTAGGAAGAGTTTGTTCCCTAAATAAGACCATAAGAGAATAACTACCTCAACTCGTTTATCTTCAGTTTGTTGTTTTCCTTATTGGAATACTGACTTTGGTGAAACTTTTAACTCTGATATATTGTGAACTGAGTTTTTAAGTATTTACAAGGAAAAGATGAAGGTCTGAAATGTATGCCTGAACCAAATGAAACTGCTATTTTTGCAGGTCAAAAATGGCTGCTCCTAAGCAGTTTCACACCCTTCATCCTAAGACATTCTTAAGGCCTAATGCTTCTGGTTACAGAGAAACTTTCTCCTTGCTCTATCAGATTCCATCACAACTTTCTCATTGACATTTACTCTTAACATACCCCATGTATGCCCATACATTATTGAAATCCAACACCACTGAATCTTGGTTTTATAAGAGTTCAATGTTCATTTCTTGGTTTAGTTTTCCTATATGTATAAATACCCTATTCCTTGATTTAAAAAAAAAAGATGCTGAAGCCAGTATTTATGGGAGAACCATTCACTCTATATCCATGTTATACAGTATTTTTGGAAAAGTTGAGCCACAGCATATAAGTTAGCTAAAATCTTTCATCACCAAGACTTCTTCTCTCTACTCACATGTGAAATGACTACAACTGCTGCTTCACCCAGAGCTGCATTCTCGAGTACAGAGCTACTTGGAAAAGCACTTGAATCTGTAGATGACACGCAGCATCTATCACAGTAAAGATTCGACTGCCTAAAGTCTTAACCGTTAGCCACTCACTGACCTGGCTAGCCAGACACAGCAAGAAAGCAAAATATCTAGGAGCCCTTCAGCAAAGCCTATTCCTGTAGATCACAGGTATAAGCAGCTTGGTTTTGGAGGCAATTTCCACTACTTTAAGAACATGTACTTAATATGATACAAATTTTAAGAATACCAGTTTGTGGTTGGGAATCTCTAGGGTGCAGAAAGAATTAAGAATGAAATAATATAGAAATGAAGAAGAATCTGACATCAAATGAAAAAAGGTTAACATTCTTTTAAGAAGGAACAGGTTAGGTTTTAATGATTTTAACTGCTAGGAAAGGAACTAAGCTGAATGGATTAGAGAAATTCAGTGATCGCCTCAGAACCTAAGGTCCTCAAGAAGGTATCATAATGGTATCTACTTCAAGACCTCAAATTATTGTGCTACTTTTTTGTTTTGGGGTGGGTTTTTTTATTTGTTCTGTTTTGTTTTGGTTTTTTAGAGGGAGAGAGAGAATCTTAAACAGGCTCCATGCCCAGCCCAGAGCCCGAGGCAGGGCTTGATCTCAGCACCCTGAGATCATGACCTGAGCCAAAATCAGGAGTTGGATGTTTAAATGATGGACCCACCCTGGTGCGCCTGTGAGCTTTTCCTTCATCATCTTACTCTTCTCAATTCTACAAACCTTTTAGCCCCCAGATGGGGGCCCCATTCTCTCCTCACTTTGGAATAGTCTCAAAAGCAGATCTTCAGCGTGTCCCCCTCCCACCTCTGATTCGGGTCCTCCTTCAATAAGATCATCTCCCCTCTGCTAGTGTCCAGTGGCAATGCTTGATGTTGGTTACTGCTATGACCCATTTCCAAAGCATTTCCACCAGGTTCCAGGAAATACAGGATTTATGTGGCTCCCAGGCTAACCCGGCCCTTGTAATCCCATAAAGTCACCTACTTCAACGAGCTCCTGGTTTCCCAAAGCAGCTGTTCCTGCATACTGTGCCCTTGTTCACTCCTCTATCCTGCCCAAACCCGAGGTGGATCTCCTCGGTCTCAGTAGCACCCTCACCTTCCAGCTCCAAGGCTCATCTCACCCACCATTAGGAACAGATGCCTCACTTCCTCTCATCGTATGGAGGGGATTCCAGTCCAACTTTCTAACACCAGCCTGCTATATCCACCCCTCCACCAAGTTATCCCCTTCTGCTTCAAAACTGCACCTTCCCAACACGAGGACGGGGCAATCTGACCTTGCTCGGTCCTTTACTTGTCCTTTTATTTCTCGAGCTCTGGTCCCCAGACCACCTACCTCTCATCAGCTGAAAGTGCCTATGAAGAACGAAGCTTCTCTAAATGCAATGTGGAGTTCTGGATTGGATCCTAGAACAGATAAAGAGCATTAACGGAAAATCTGGTGAGATCCAAATGAAGTCTGGAGTTAGAGTAATGTGCCAGTGTTGATATCTTTGACAGTGTACTGTGATGGTGTGTTAGCATTAGGGCCAAGTGGGAAAGGGGTATACAGGAACTGGATTATCTTTGTAACTTTTCTGTGAACCTAAAATAATTCCAAAATAAAGTTTACTAAAAAGAGGGAGGGGAGGGGATGGGAGGGGCCAGCAGCTTCTTGGATCCCACACCTACTGAATTTCAATTCCTAGGGCTTAAGTCTGGGAATCTACATTTTTTAATAGGAACCCCAAAAGATTCTATGAATTCCCTTTCCATTCTATGACTGAACAGTAGCTTCATCCTTGCCTTTCCTTACCCTGATCTAATCCTTTAAATCCTCTTAACCCTATGATAAGTACTATTATCCCACTTTCACAGATGAGAAAAGTGAAACCTCAGAGATTAATATGTCCAGGATCACGCAGCCTGTAAATGATGGAGCTGGACCTTGAATCCCTAGCCGTCTCGCTGCCAAGTCTTTAAGCATAACCACTCTGCTGCCTCTGAATCCTATTTCCATTAGTGACAAACTAAAGACCTGTAGATCATAAAAGAATTATTACCAGTAATACTCTGGACCCACCTATTTCTCCAACCTGCTAAGTCTCTACAGTCCCTTTGGCTCCAGCTTATGGCTTTGCCCTGACCCCCTTTTCCACATAGGGAAGATGAGCAATGCAAAAGCCCCAGGAAGACATGCGAACCACAGAGTCCTCTACATGGAAGGTACTGTTGCTCTTCTGTCAGGATCCAGCTCACCTAGCGTATTTTCCGTTCTGCTTCTCCCAACCTAACATCTATAGGAATCTGATAAGGTTCATAGCACTCACCCTGACATTAAATTACATACTCTCATATCGTTATGCACCTCTTATCGGATTTGTCTTATCTCCCCCAAACAAAATTTTAAGCTCCTAATTACCCAGCTCCTACATGCGTAGGCCCCAGAGCATTGCCGGAGAACACGGACATACCAGGCAAGAACGGGAGGCGGTGGTTCACAGACTGGTGGCTAATCTGCATTTTGCCGAAGCAGCAGCCTGCAGAAAGTCCTCTGACAATGGTATCTCAGGTTTACTGAGCATCTGTCCAGATTATCAGGGACGTGCCAACTCTAAATCAATTTCTATCCTCTTATCTGGGCTCCCTGACTTGTATTTAGAGCTTAATACCAAGTTGGGGGTCTAACTGCTGAATGATAAACAGTTTTGAGAGTCCCTGCCCCCCAACCAGACACACAAAACAACAGTGTCACCTCTATTCAAAGAGGTTGAGTAGAGAGTACAGCTGGAGGGTTGATAAAATAGAACACCATCTCAGGCAATGTCTCTGGTCTTACATGTATTTCCCTTCATTTCTTCAAGTGAATCCTGATACGATCACGGGACTGGCAGGAGAAACCTATGAAGTATATTCAAGTAAAACATGTGTCCATTAGTTTTGCTTCTGGTGACCGGAATTTGCTTGATTTCCATGCCAATAAAAACACTGCTGCTTTAAGTACACCTGAGAAATCTGGTTACCAAGTCAGAACCCACCTATCTCCTCGGGTACTCTTAGAAAGCACTGTGTGTCTCCATAAAAGCATGAGGAGAAAAAGACATGTACAGCATCTCTTTATTTTCTTTACCATTGCTTTAATGCACTTTAAAATTTATCTACATCAATTGGGAACAAAGAAACAAAAATAGACATTTCTTTGTTTTTCATAAATAACTACTCTCCATATTTGATAAAAATTTCAAACCATTATTTTACCTTCCCACAAATATAATGCATACAAAATCTTTTCTGAAATAATAAGGTCAGCAAATTAAGTATCTCGAGACTAACATAACCACATACAACTGCTGTTCTACGGACTTCCAGGAACAAAACAAGAAACAAAAACTTCTTATCAAGATGCTCTGGGTTTCCTTTTGTTAATGTTATGGATTCAGAATTATAATCATCTGCCAGTAATAAGTTATAGATTCAAGTTGATTGTCTACAAACAGAATACCACTGGCTGATTTGTGAGTTCTGAATCTGACACGACAGTGAGGATGCGGCATGACAGGCACTATACGTCTATGAAAATCAGAAAAAGTACTGAATGCCCTGGACTCCAACTACTGACTCGGTATGTGCCTCATTTGGCTCAGTAATAAATTCACCTGCACCAAACCCGTATCGAAAGTCACTAAATCTCTCATATATATAATATATATTATGTATATACACACCCACAACACACACATACTATACATACAGTTTCTAACAACATGGAGTAATATTGTCTCAAAATGATGTACCACGGACATGATCCCGGCTGAGAAAAATCCTGGAATTGTCACTGAGCTGCAAGAAGCTTTTCAGAGTGCTGAGTCAGGTTACTTAGTTACCTCCATCCTGCCCACCCTTTGGCCCGCTTTAATGTCTTGGTAGCTTTTTCCCCTTCAGAATCACCCTCCCCCACTCCAGGCATATTTTCTTCCCAGGATCACTTGATTGGACTTTGGAGGCAAGAAAGGGCATGCAGAGAGAGGGAGCAGGCAATTCTCAGCCACTGCACCTCACACCTGCCTAGATTTGTGATGTTCTCTGTCCTGTTTGCCACAGTTGGTGTTAGAAAGCAGTTATTCAAAGCTTTGTCCCTTCTACCCCCCTTGGTCTTTCTGTAGAGCACAAAAGTGAAAGAAGCCCCTTTAGCAGGGGTAGCGGTTCATTAAAATATACAACATTTCCTAGCTCTGGGGTTCCCATTCTGTACTTGAGAGTGCAGGTCACCGATACTGTTATTAACGTTCAGGGTGGGATCCGTGAGGTTTTCTCCAGGCAGCCAGAGTCAGGATTAGTGCAGCCCTGGCCCAGGAGGAAACAGCCTAATGAACACCAACTTGGAAACAGTGCTGTCGGCATGTTATTTAAGCTTGTGCATGCGCACAATTACATACAACACACACGCACGCACAGCCACACACACGTACACACACAGGCCTGTCATTGGGAACCGTCATGCGGAAAAATGACAAAGGTTTGCAAAGATAAATGAATAAGGCACCAAGAAAAATTATTTTCAGCTAATTTAGACAACATCAAAATGTGAGGAGGGAAATAATATAAGTTAAAGAGACTTCCTAAAGTCTGGCTAACTGATTCACTAAGAGGTCACGTTAGTTCCTTTCGACAACCTTCTAAATCTTCACCCCCCCCTCCCAAATTATGACGTGATACAATGCTCAAAACTGAACTGTGAAAGGGACAGCCTGGAAGCTGTGCATGCCATTAAGCTGAACCACATGAACCAACTTCACAAAGCTATCTAAGAAGTTGCTAGACCTCTCCCCCCCCACACACCCTTTCTTTTTATTTGTTTTCCTGAGTATGGGTTGTTTGCATAATAAAAATACAAATCAGGGGGAATTAGCAAGTGGGATGTAAGCGGAGGGTGACCATAAATAGATCTGACCCCTCTCCTCTGGGTAGGGGTGGAGTGGTTGACAGGAGTAAGACCTGAGGGAAGCAGGTGGGCTTTATCTTTGAGGGAAGGGAGAGGGAAGTCAGGGGTGAGAACACAGACTGAAAACTAAGGGTCACCTCTGAAAATTGGTTCTACAAGTAGACCCCAAAAGGCATTACCTATATCGCCTCTCCTTGGCTTTGTGTCCTTTGTTAACAGCCTTGTTCTTTTTTTTTTTTTAATTGGTTGTTCTCTTAGGCTTGGCATGTTGCCAAAGTGAAAAAATAATTTTTTAGAAAGAATAATTAATCCACTTTTGTCCATTTCATGCCACAACTTTTAGATACACTGTGCATCATATCCAGATTCTTCCACAAAGAAAACAAAGTAAGGGGGACAAGGCAAATTAAGCACAATGACTGAAGGCAGCAGATCGATCTCTGTACTCTCTGGGAAGACACACTAAATGAGGGAAGAGGTCAAGGTGATCACCAAAGGTCCTCATTTGAAAAACAGAAGAACTGGCCCTCAGACAGGGGATCTACTCCAGGGTTCTAAGCAGCAGCTTCTGAATGAGGACAGGAATAAGACATGCAAAAAGTTCTGTAGCTCTATGTACTAAATTTTGTTGAATCCACTGACATTTTACCTTGTGTATTTTTATAAACACAAACAGCTTTTGAGAGTCTGCAAAACTACAATACCAGGCTTCTCCCTGCACCAAAGGGTTTCAATTCACTATGGGAACTATGCATGTCTTTCCTTAAAACCCATGAAGTGAAAACTGACTTGGATTTAAATCTTACTTTTCCAACTTTGGTATAAATGAAGCACAAATGCCCAGACTCGTCATTTTCCTAAGGAACCATTCTAAATTTTCAATTGTTTTTGCCATTTTGCCATTCTTCTTAAATGTAGTCCCCACTTAGCCCTGGTCACTGGTATTTTGCAGGCCAATGCACTATCGCCTCCTTCCCCAAGTCATGGACTCAGACTCTTCATGAAGGAACAGTTAAAGAGATTAGAAAAGCAAACAGAATTCTTTAACAGTAAAGAAACCCATGTGTGTGTGTGTGTGTGTGTGTGTGTGTCTTCATATATACGCTTTCCTATATGAATGGTTAAGAAGATTTAGGAAAGCAAACAGGATTCTCTAATAGCAAAGTGCATGTGTATTTGCATGTGGGTACGTGCAAGTGTGTGCTCATCAATACATAGGTTTTCTCTGGGAAAAAAAGAGAGAGAGAGAGAGAAACAAACTGATGTGGGGGAGAAAGGACAGCTTTCCTCCTGCAGTAGCAGGACCCTGATCCATATTTTAAAAGCTTACGCAAGTGTATAATGGGTGTCATTCGTTTTGAGACTGCAGAAAGCCGTGTTTTGCTGCTTTGGGAATATCTGGCTATTAAACTAGTCCAAAGTCCAGGGACACTTATTTTCCCTCATTGCTGCCAATGTTTGTTCACAGGTAGCCAGCCTCCCTCCCCCCAGTTCAAGCACCCCATTCAAGGGTGGGTGTGGTTTCTTAATCACGGCTCTCCAGGAGAGGAGGAATAAGAAAAGCAAAAAGACTGTTTAACATGATAAAGGAGGTGGGATGGGGGTGGAGCAGATAAGAGAAGTGTTGGAAATTTACTTAATTACTGGAGGTATGTCCATTTTAGTCCTTAAATCTAAAAAAGTAGCCCCTTTAACAACTATCTCTAAGTATTTCCAGAAGAAGGGTGTGGGGGTTTACTTTTACCAAAATCAGAACACAGGTTCTTTTTTTAAAAAAAAGCTGGGATCACTGAAGCCTATTAAGAACCACCCACTCCTTCTCTGGCACAAAGCTGCCATTTTACCAGTCTAGAATTCAAGCTCAACCAATCACCATCCCTTAGGTTTTCACTTTCCCAAATATTTATACCAGCACTCTATAATGCCACCTCTAACTTATTCAAGACAACGCTGGGTGCTGTTAAGAATAAGAATGATTACAAGTACTACAGAAAAGAAACCGAAGCTGGATAAATAAACAAAGCTAGGATGGCACACAAGATCATTAAACACTCTCTAACCATGTCACTTTGGGGGGGCCCTAACCACATTATGCTCCCCCTCCTTGGCATGAAATGGGGTTTCCCCTAACTTACGGACTAAAAGCAGAGACAAACAGCTCACCTTAAAGCATCTTGGACACTTTAAGCAGTGAAAAGAGAAAACAAGCTGAGAAAGCACACCCAACAACTCCCCAGTCATAGCAACCTAAACTTTCACTGTTCACATTTTTTTTAAAAAAAGACACAAGTATAGGAAATATATTTTCCCAATTTAGACCACACAGTTCAAAGAAACCTGAACCAAGCGGAACTTCATTATAATGCCAATCTCAGGATTGTAAAGCCCCCAAAGCAAAGGTAAATTTTGTTGCCAAAATGCAACAAAGTTAAAAATTAAGAAAACTACATATAAATTAAAAACAGGGTTCCCCTAAAAAAAAAAAAGGTAGTAAGAAACGCGAAATAGAATACACGTGAGCTGAGCCCCTCCGAGAAGTCCTGGGACAGGTGCTCCCTGGAAAGGGCCCCTTTCCCCTCTCTCCAAGCCGCCCCAGGAGGGGGCTTCAGCACCAAGAAGGTAAACGGAAGTGAACTTGGCAAAGCTACCAAACAACCCCCCCCCCGCCCCTCAACTCCCGGCCCCTGTGGGCCTCGGCCTCCTACACGTGCGACAGGGACACCTGCTTGTGGTAGGCGGCGGCGGCGGCCGCGGGGGGGCCCGGCGGCCCGGTCCTGCCGGTGAGCGCCGCGCTC